>APFE031016890.1:4596-27213 GCA_000404065.3 Pinus taeda | reverse complement strand
ACCCTGACGCTCCCCCACGTTTCCTAAAAAATGGTAGGGAGCTTTTGCATAAGCCGCTCCCGCGCCCCCTCGCTCCCTCGCCCCCTCGTCCCGGAACCTTGGTGGAACATTGGTGAAACTGTGATGTTTGTTGCAAAGACGCTGCTAGAAACCACATCTCTGGTGCTCAAAAAATTCTACCAAATTAGCCCCACTCTCCTCAAGCAAAACCCATCAAAACCCAGAAAGGGTTGGCCTGGTTTTGACCAGGGAAATTCGGCCTCCCAAGAGCCATGTTCTCCTCCAACCGCAGAAATGTACGGCCCGCCTGTAACTCCAGAATAAGCCCTCCAAAACACACCAAAATGGCTGAGATAATCTTCCCCGAACTTCTCCTTATCTCTCCCAGCAAATACTCACTCCACAAACTAACCCACGAATTCTCACGTGTGCCTAGTGAGAAGCTCCTGCGCAAGCCCTGAGTATTGTCAATCACGATGCTCCTAAACAACAATCTCTAGCTCCCAAAATTCTCCCAAAGGCTAGCGTTCCCTTGTACTTCCTTCACCAAAATTCCTCCGGAAATTGCTCCCCAGAAGGGCCCTGAAATAGCTATTGTGTGTTCCAATACTGCGTCCTCCTGGAGTACGCCCTAGCTAAATGATCACTGAGTTGAGTGCACTGAATATCCACCTGAAAATCTCCCAAAATGATAGGAAGAAACCTCACTCGGTTGGCACTCGTGGTCCACCAAAGAGAGGATGAGTTCTATGCTTGGAGAGCTTGTGCTAAATGGCAAGTGACCCAACTAAGCAGCGCGAGCAACTAAGGTTGAGTTCAATATGTCAAAAGATACCAAATGAGGCTAGGCCTCCTCTATTTATAACTTGTGAGCCTCTTTTCCCATGTGGGCCCCCTCCAACTAGCAATTCGACCCTCTCTCTCTAGCCATTCAAACTTCCCTCTAAAGTGGTGTGTATTTCCTCATGTGGGTGGCCCCCATGCTTGGCCAACAAGACATTTCAGCCCCAATTTTCCTTCACGTGTCTCTCTCCAAAATTCCCATGGGTCGCGTGCTTCCAAAATTGTCAAAATTGTAGAATAGATAAAAACCTATAACAATTTAATTTAGGAAGGGACATTACAGTCCTCCCCTCCAAAATGTTGCTTGTCCCCAAGCAACTTCAGCGTTGGATGCTCACGTATGTGTTCACCCTCCCAGGTGGCATCCTCATCCAACAAGTTCCTCCAACGCACCAAAAATTGCTTGTCCTCAAGCAATGCCTGAACAAGCGCCCTCTCTAACTATGGATCCCCACTGTCACTGCAAACTTCACCAGGGACCCAAATGTGCCATTGGATCGTCCCTGATCGTTGTACTATCCTATAGTGAAGGAGTCCCTTGATATCAGGATCCCAAGCCAACCTGATCAATGTGAAGCACCCCTTGCTCCACTCACTATCCTGCCAGATATGGGCGTTAGAACCCCTCTGTCTACTGCCAATAAGTAGAGCATCTTGACGATGTAAAACTCCGTCCGAATCTTCATGAAGCTACCCTCCCGAATAGTCCACCTCATGCACTCTGATTGTGGGCCCCTGAAGATACAACTCAATCCCTATGTGAATGACGTCTCTCCTGCATGAGCTCCTCCTGAAATCCTCTTGCTGGCCAACTTACCATGCTGATGAAGTCTCCCACACCATCAGCGAATCACTGAAACCCGATGGAAAATCTGGAATCTGGATGGCCCTCCCTTGTAGAAACCAGCTCACCCCTATGGGTAGTTGAACCGCTAAGTACTGTGATGTTAGGGCCTTGTTACCCACCACTTTGTGGGTGATATCCCCAAGAGAAAAAATTTTCCATGATGACCCTCTGTCGGCAACCAACAGCGCCTTGATGCCTCCTACTAGCTCGTTGTGCCATTTCTCTGCCACCTGAGCTAGCCATGTGATCCCTCACCCACCTGTATTGATCATATGTTTGAAGGCGGGCCTCCCAAATCTAAAGGTATGTCTTGTCATTTAGTAATTGAATATTGGGTTTACTTATCATGGATACTTCTGGGTGTGGGTGGGTGGGAGTATTTGGCGAAAAGAGTGGGCTTAGTTGTTGCTCCTGTCCCCTTGATCTCTTTTGGTTGTTACCCTTGGATCTTAGTCCCGTCGGATCTCCTTTATTGACCATTCGGTCCTAGGGTTGTATTACTTGGAAAACCCCAACTTTGTGTGCGTGGTCCCACTCCTTTCCACTCACTATACCCCATTCATCTTTTTCTCTCATCCTAGGTCCACATTCCCATTCTGGGTCCACATAGGGCTAGCCTCCTATCCGCTTGCCCTCACCTCAAGTCAGGCCTAGAATGATGCCCTGGAGGTTGAAGCAATTAAAAGAAAAAGTGAAAAGCATAATTGGCCACATTTAACAGGAAATTGTACCACAAAATGCAAAAGATGATCGGGACAAAATAATTAGCACGTGGGCAAAAGCCATTGCATGAACTCTACCCCAACCCATGGCCATCACCCTGGTTCCATAGGCCTTAGATGAGCCTCGTCTATCATTTAGGAACCCATGATTGTCCCAACCCCTGAACGGCAATGAACCACCCTACCTGAAAGGGGGTAATCACTGTTATATCTTACGCATCATGCTCTTGTCCTTTGAGCCTCGAGTAGTTAATGAAAGAAAAATCATAAAAGGCAAAAGGTATATAAAGAAGGGTGGAAAAACCCTGACATTATGATTGTTATGGACATTTTTGTTGTTGATGTGCCTAATGCTTGGGGTATGCTATTATCTAGAAAATGGGCCTTTGATCTAGGAGGGAGTATTTAGATGAATTGGTCATATGCTATGATTCCTTCTCCTAGAGGTGATGGGTTTGTAAGACTTAACAGAGAGCCCAAAAGAATATTCCATGTTGAAGATCCTAAGAGACCTCACAATGAGATAATTAAAGAACAATCTGACATTGGGAATTATGCTATTCTGTCTACTTCCATAGTTCTTCCCAATAATAAGGTTGATGAAAGGTTGGGGATCTCAAGTATAAAGTATGGTAAATATATTTTGATGGTGCATCGTCTAGGCATGGTAAAGGTGTTGAAATAGTATTAAAATCTCCCCTTAGTCATGTTTTCAAATTTGCCTATCGATTGGAATTTGAAGCAACCAACAACGTTGTTGAATATGAAGCTTTGTTGTTGGGTCTTGAGTTGGAAAAGGCTTTAAGAGTTAAGTTGTTTAGAATCAAGGGAGATTTTGACTTAGTTATCATGCAACTTAAAAATAAATTTACATGTAAAAATCAAAGGTTAAGGAATTATCGAAATGTTGTATGGGATACTATGGAATACTTCGATGCCCTTGACCTTGGAGCTATCCCAAGAGAACATAATAGTTTAGCAAATGAGCTTGTCGTAGTTACTTCTACTTTGCAATTATCTGATGAGTTGATCAAGGATAAGATAAAAATGGAAGTTATTTTCAAACCTTCTGTTCTAGATAATTCAAAGCATTGGCAAGTTTTTGATGATGAGAAACAAGTGATTCATTTTCTTGATAATTTGGATGAGATTGAAATTTTTTTGATAAATTCTAGGGAGAATGGGTCTGATGATCATGAAGATATTATAAATCCTACTCCTAGGAATGTTGTTGCTTTAGAGAAACTCTTTGATCGGCATGATGCCACAAAGATGAAAGAGAAAAATAAAATGGATCCAGGTGAATTCATCGAAGTAAACATTGGTACCTCTAGTGATCCCAGGATTGTCAAAACTGGTAAGGGTACTAATGACGAAGAAAGAAAAAAGTTAACCAATTTACTTCGTGAATATCGGGATGTTTTATCATTTTCTTATGATGAATTAAAAAGTTATAGGGAAGATGTCATGAAGCACACCATCCCTTTGAAACATGAAAATGCTAAACTCTTTCGTCAAAATCTTAGGCAAATAAATCCTAAGTTAGCCACTTTGGTTCAAAAAGAGCTTTCAAAAATGCTTGCAACAGGAATTATTGCTCAAACTAGGCATTCAACATGGTGTTCCAACCTGGTGATTGTTAGGAAAAAGAATGGTACAATTAGATTTTGTGTCGATTTCAGAAACCTTAATCTAGCATGTAAGGATAATTACCCTTTTCCAAACATGGAGACTATGTTGCAAAGAGTAACTGGTTCAGGAATGATGTCATTGCTAGATGGTTTTTCTGGATATAATCAAGTATGGGTTAAGAAAGAAGATTGTTACAAAACTACATTCACCACACCATGGGGTACTTTCGAATATATTAGAATGTCGTTTGGATTAACCAATGTTGGGGCTACTTTTCAAAGGGCTATGGATTATGCCTTCAAGGGTTTAATTGGGAAAATTATTGAAATTTATCAAGATGATCTTACTGTTTTTTCTAAGGATGGTATTAGTCATATAGGTCATCTTAGGCAAGTTTTTGATAAATGTAGAGAGTATGGGATTTCCTTAAATTTGGCTAAGTCTATTTTTGGAGTAACTGAAGGGAAATTACTTGCTCACATCATTTCTAAAGACGGAATCAAGATTGATCCTGAAAGAGTTGAGGCGATCCAAAAGATTCCTCTCCCTCATAAATCTTAAATCCCTTCAGTCTTTTCTTGGAAAAACAAATTTTCTTAGAAGATTTATTTCAAATTACGCAAAAGTAGCTAAGTCTATTCAAAGTCTTCTAAAGAAATATGTAAATTTTTATGGAAAGAAAATGGTAAAAAGGCTTTTCAGGAAATCAAAGGTGTTATTGCCAAAGCTCCTGTTTTAGTTAGTCGTGATTATTCAAGGGATTTCATGATTTTCTCTTTCGCTTCAGAATATACTATTGCGGGTGTCTTATTACAGAAAAATGAGGATGGTCACGAGCAGCGTTTGCTTTCATGAGTAGAGCACTTCAAAATTTTGAATTAAATTACACTCCCATGGAAAAGCAAGCCTATGCCTTAGTTAAATCTCTTAAGCATTTCAAGACTTATCTGGATTATTCCAAAATCATTGCTTTTGTCCCAAATTCTGCGGTTAAAGATATATTAAGTCAAATTGATTGCTTAGGGACTCGTGCTAGGTGGGTTACTAAAATCCAAGAATATGACTTAGAGATTAGACCCACCAAGTTAGTCAAAGATCAAGGCTTATCTAAAATGATGACCGAAGGTAATGAGAAAGCTCTTGGTTTGATTTGTCTTAACAATTCATCTTCACCTGAGTTGCAAATATTAGGACAGCATGAATGGTACAAGGATATTATTTATTATTTGTTAAATCTTACATGTCCTAACCTAGGTTGCACAAAACGGGGAAACGGGTACGAGTTTCCGAAACGAGAAGCGATACGAAATGCGACCTCCCCAAATTTTAGAAACGGGGAAATGCGAATATATATATATATATATTATATATATATATATATATATATATTATGATAATTTAATAAATTTGTTTGGTTCATTTTAAAGCATATTATGATACATTCTATTTTATTACATTATGATAAAATTGTCAATTGTCAATGCATAAACTATAATTTCTCTAATTTACATCACATTTACTCATGAATGATCACATAATGAAAATAGAAATATCCAATCAGGCACGAGAGATTCTATTTCTTGTCTCGTGCTTTGACGGGGTCTCTCCTACATATCGAACGACCTAATGCTCTTGATTAAATTACAAGTTTTCATTCCCTGTACCTACATGTCCTTCATTATTGGGAGTCTCCCTGCATAGAGGGCTTGGTTCTCTTGATTAAATACAAAGTTCCATACCCTAGTTACATGATTAAATCCAATGGAACATTGCAATCCTCCAACTGAAATCCTGAAAAACAACTAAGTCTGCTGGATTTTGAGTGAGATCTAAAATCTACTTTCTCCACATGAATCTCAATTGAGCACGAAACCACTCTCAACATCCTGAGTCATTTCATGTAATGTTAAAATTTAGTAAATTGATGAAAATGAAAAATAAAGGAGAATATCACTTTTACTTTAAGAATTTAACATTACCATGAACTGCATATCAACACTAGGGCAAAAGTTCACTTTTATAATTTTAGGCAGGCATCTAAAAGCAACTAGAAGTCACTAGGATAACCTAAAAATAAATTAGAAAACAAACTAAAAAAAAAATTAAAACACAATTAAAAAGCTGAAACGTGAGTCGTACGGCCTTGAAACGCGTTTCAGGCCGTACTGGCCACGTTTCAGTTTCGTGAAACGTGGCAGTACGGCCTGAAACGCATTTCAGGGCCGTACCAAACGTGTTTCAACGTTTCATACCCGTTTTCATACGGAAACGCCCCCTTGCCCTATGTTTCCTGCAACATAGGTCCTAACCATTTAGTTTCTCATAAGAGAAGGGCTCTTAGATTAAAAGCCACTAAGTATTGCCTCATGAAGGATGGCCTTGGATGGAGAAATCTTGAGGGCATAGTAGTTAAGTGTGTTGATGAAATTGAGTCCAAGAAGTTAATTTCTGAGTTTCATTCGGGATTTTGTGGTGGTCATTATGCTGCTAGAACTACTACCCACAAAATTCTGAGAGCTAGTTATTATTGGCCTTCGATTTTTTCTAATGTGCATAAGTTTGTTAGAAGTTGTCAAGCCTGCCAATTGTTCACTGGGAAACATAAGCTTGCTGCCCTGCCCTTACAACCTGTGTTTGTGGAGGCACCTTTTCACAATTGGGGTCTAGACTTCATTGGGAAGTTTCATGAAAATTCTAGCACTGGCTACTCATGGATTTTAATTGCAACAGATTATTTCACTAAATGGGTAGAAGCCATCCCTGCTAAGAATGCCACTGAAAAGGTCATTATATATCTCATTGAAAACAATATCATTACTAGATTTGGTGTCCCTGCCAAGATCACTACTGATAATGCCAAGGCTTTTAGTTCTTCAGAGTTTTCATCTTTTTGTTTCAAGTATGGCATTGTCTTAACTCATTGATCTAATTACTATCTTCAGGGTAATGGCCTTGTTGAACCAAGTAATAAAAATCTTATAACCATTATCAAGAAGATAGTAGGAGATAATAAGCGATCTTGGGATAGTAAAATCAAGTATGCTTTATGGGCAGATAGGATTACTAGAAAGAAAGCTACTGGGAAAGTTCCTTTGAAATAGTTTATGGTTTGGATGTAACTTAACTTGTGCACCTTAAATTCCCAGTTTATCAACTTCTTCGGCATTTTTCTACTGATAAAGATTTTGTTCAAAATAGAATTGATCAGATTGTGGAGTTGGATGAAACTCGTAGGAAAGCTTTTGATAATATATGTAAAAGTCAGTCTAACATTAAGGAAAGCTTTGATAAATCATCTCGATCTAGATCTTTGCAGGTTGGAGATATGGTACTTTTTTGGGATCGCAAGAATGAAAAGCCATGAAAACATAAGAAATTTGATAGTTTGTGACTGGGACCATGAATTATTCGAGGCATCATTGGATCAAACTCATTCCACTTGAGCAGATTGGATGGCTAACCACTTGACTTACCTGTAAGCGGCCAAATGCTCAAGCTATTCTTCAAAGCTGACATTTGATGCCATGAGGCATCTTCTGCATCGTATTTCTAACCGTACACCTTGTCATTTCAGCATTTCATTTCTATTTTAGGGTTAGATTTACTTTTCATGTTAATAAAATTATTGATGAGCTTTTATTTCATGTGCTTAATGTTATATGATGATATTTGGATGGACGCTACTTACGTAATTTTGTGTGATGCTTGGATGTAGATTCTGGATTCTCACATTCCTTCAATGAAGCAAGGTGTCCCCAAGTAGAGCCAGATGTTGACCACTTCGTGTCAAGGACCCCATAGCAGTACACCCAATTTTTCGCAGAAGGGATCTATCATATTCAAGTGTCCGCGCCTTTCAGATTTCATCATCAGCCGACAATTTTGTTAAAGATGTAAACCCATTCTACTTGGTTATAACTTATAATGTAAATGATCTTAGTAAGACCATCATATATGTAACAACCTAGGTAAGCATAATATTTTGACAACAATTTCTCCCTTAGGAGATTTTTTCTCTCACCGATTCATTTGTGTTTCTAGAAACAAATGATCGACAAAGTTTTTCCCTCCAACGTCACCCCAAAGCTAGGGTGGATTTTGTCGACAAAATATTAAGTGAGTCCTAGTGTTTTTTATCAAGCCTTTGTAAAAGTAATTTGGGAATAATCCTAGCTAATTGGCTAGATTATTTTATTACAAATTACTTGGTCTACTGGATCATATTTTGTGTCGCAAAAGTGAGTAAATGTTGAGAGTCTATAACGAACGGGTATTCCCCCTTTATGTATTAAATTGTAAAATCTTGATGTAAAAAATATTTAGTGCATTGTTCCTCATAGTTAGACAACGTGGCTAAATATTAGAGGGTTGGAAAAAATATTAAATCCCCTCATGAGTCAATTAATTAAATTTTTTGGCAAAATTAAATTAAATTCTAAGCCACCCCGGATTCGGGTGTTCGATCAGTACAGACACCTCACCCTCATGCGTGCCCTGCGTCAGGCCTCCGGAACGGCACCTGGACGGACACTGCCGAGATTAATTAAATCCAGTTCTCGATGAAGGGTATTCAATGTCATTTGTTAGTTCACTGTGTAGAGGTCCCTTCGGGCATTTATGCTGATCAGTCGTTTGCTGGTGAATTAATGTCTCTCCGCAGCTCGACCTTGCAGCCCTCCAACGATATAATGGAGCTCTCCTCGCCCAGTTGCAGACATTCCCTGCAACATTCCTTCCGTCAGCTTGATCTCCGGTCTGCTCAGCCAGAGGTCGATCCCTCTGCGTCTGTAGTTCCCTGGTCACTCATTGGCATTCAGCAAAGCGCCCGCAGCAAGACTTCTAAGGAACCCATGACTCGAAGCCGTGGTGTGCCTCACAGAGTAAGCTCCTCAGCCTCCAGAGGGCACGCCCGTCCATCTCCTTCTCCGCTTATAATTCCCATCTCCTCCGCCTCCCCGTCTTCGCCTCCGCCCACCCCCTCCAGGCCTGCGCCCAATTCCTCATTCCAGAATTCGCGCTTTACATTTCGGAGCCGTCTCAATCAGCCCATTATTACCTTTACCACTACCATCATGGTTTCAGAAGAGGCAGAAATGCCTGTTGAGCCCATCAGTTCTTCCACTACCCCGTCCCCTGAGGCAAGCCTCTCTCATGAGGCTGAGACCAATCCTAATCCAACAGCCATGCACATGCAGGAAGATTCTCCGAAGAACGCTGAGGTTTTTAGCACTCCAATCGTGGAGGAAGACGAGGTAGTGGCTTGCGGTCCTATTCAACACAACCTTGGCATCCTGCACCTGATCAATCAGTCTGAGGAAGGCGTAATTGAAGAAGATGAGGCTTCACGGCTAGCAGCTCCGGAAATGCAGACAGCCATGCGCTCCGACCCTCAGACCTCGGGCGAGTAAGCTTCTCTTCAGTTGGGTTGGGGTTTCTGCTCAGTTTTTTGGCTCTTTTCTCCTCTCTTCCGCTAGCTTTTTCTCCTTCTCGGATATGATTAATGTAATGCTGAGGCCGACCTCAGCCCATGTTTGTTTTTTGTTGAATCACAAGGTTATCACCCGCTCTCGTGACTAGTCGGAAAATTCTGGTGGTTTGCTTCCTCTGCTTGGCATCTCTTGCAAGCAAGAAGCACTTTTGTAATGACTTCAATCCCTCTGCTGGCCTGAGTAAACTTCACTCTCACAGGCACAGAGGTCTCTCACTGATCAATAGTCTTTCTGCTAAGGGCCGAGAAACTAGCCCTTTGAGGCGTAGACCTCATTGTAAAAAATTTTACCTTTTATTTTAATAGAATTAGCACTTATTCAGAAAAATAAAAATAAAAATAAAAATTCTAAGCCAGAAATTTAATTAATTTTGTGTCCTAGGTAAAATTAAATTCTCCAAAGGTGAAATTCGTGGGTTTTAAAGAATTTAATTTTTGGAAGTCACCGACCAAGGGAATATTGAGGAAATCAATAAATTTTGGACCCTTGGGCCTTGGTGTTTAAGTTAAAGTCAGTTTTTTGAGAAAATTAACTCAAAATAATTAATTTTGAGTTAATTATAAACCAATTAAATGATAAATTCAATTTTTCCTCAAAGATTAAATAATTTCAACGGTGATGATTAAAGATTAGTTAAATCTTTATGAATGATCGAGATTAATTTGACAACAATCAATCCAACTAGTCGTTGGAGATTTTAACTATAAATTAGAGGTCAGTGTCAATCATTTGATCTTTGAATCGTGTACCAAGATCTCAAGCTCTCTTGTATACTTTTTTGAATTAATGCAAAAGTCTTTGGAGTTTCAACGTGTTGTGGTGTTCCTCTTCACAAATTTATGGTAACGTTGTTTTAATTTTCGCTAAATGTTATGTGAAAACTATCAATCAATAGCTCTTTTAGGATACTCCGAATACAGGTATCTTATTCAGTTTGTTGGATCTAAGGTAACATTTTTAAATTTGATCGAAGTAGCAGGTATCTCTATTGCTTCAGAATTTCATTGTTGTTCTATTTCTCTACTTGGTGTGATAGTCAATCTAATGTTTGCAGGAGATCTTTCAAGTTTTCGTTGAGCGTTTGGGGATAGTTCTCAGTTGGACCAGCCAACTCTCAGCGTATATTTTCTGAAGAGCCTACTTCACATAAGCTCCGGGACTTATCTTAAGATTAAATTATTTTTCCTGGAGGGTGTTTCTGGGCTAGTACCTCTCCAAATTTCAAAATTTATTTTTAAATATTTGTGGAAAATTGATAGATTTGGCTGTTGAGAGCCTTAGATTATCAGATCTGGGAGTGGAGTTGCACTCACACTCCTCAGATATGATAGATCTACCATCTTTATTCATAAATCTGTAAAAGAAAATTAGTTTTCTGACTCGGGTTTCTGGGGTTTTGTTTATTTTTTGTATATCTAGATTTTGGGTGTTTTGTTTTCATCTTTTGTAAATGCAGATCTGAAAGAGAAGTTTAATTTGAAGCCAAATCTAGGCCCTAGAGGGTAAGATCTAGCCTCAATACCATTTTGCAGGAACATTATTAAAAAAAATTACAGTCTGAAGGGTTTCAAATTTTCTGAGAATTTCATAAGATTTGTGAGAGGAAATCTTAAGCATAAATATTTCATTTTTAAATAGGTTTTTCTCGCAATTTTTTAAATGGTTTTCAGCTACCATTCACTTCCTTTAAACCCCTTTAGAAAAATCGCTCCTTCCTAATGCCCACGTTTTTTCCTTTTCTCTGCATTTTCTGCTCCCGCAGCCCTAGCCGTCCTCCTTTTTCCTTTGCAGCTCCCCACCCTCCTTGCTGTGTTCCCTATCCCTGCCCGCAGTCACCTCTCCATTCGTTGTTGCGTGATCCCTTCCTGCCCGAGTCTCCTTCCTTCGTTGGTTGCCTCTCGAACCTGCTTGACCTGCGTTTTTGCATTCCCTTATCTCTCCGCGCAGCTCCATATCTCGATTCCACTCCTCCTGCCTTATGTCATCTCCCTCATCGTTGCTCCCTCAGCCCTTCATCCCTCAGGTTTCTCTTGCATCGTTTCCCAAGCTCCCTCCGCTGTCGTCGAAGCCTGCTCATGATTCCTTTCTCTTCTTCATTGTCACTAAACATGTGCTCTCTCGGCCCTGCATTCCTCAAACTCTCCACCGTCGACTTGCAGCTCCTCGCTCCTTTGCCTTGCGTTGCTGCCGTCGGCCCAAACCTACAAGCAAACTCAACATTTCGATTTCCTTTGTTTGTTTATTTCACTTTTGTTTTATTTCTTAGGGTTAGTTCTCTAAATTCAATTTTGTTTTAGCTTTTCATTTATTTTTTTTGGTTTTGATCTTTTCTTTTGTTTAAATTTAAAATGGGAAAACTTGAAACATTTTGATTTTAAATTTTTTTTATGAAATTGATTTTTTTTAAGAAAACGAATTTCTTATTTTTTAATTTTTTCCTTTCTTTTTGGTTTTGATTTTTTTTACACTTTGATTTTGTTTGAAACAAATAAAAAAAAACTTAATAAAAATTTCCATTTTACGTGAATTTGATATTCCTAGAGATTTAAATCAAAAGAAGATTATGGCTTTCACATTAAAAAATTTAAATTTTTACGTGGCCTTTGGCCCATTAAAAATTTAAGTTATTGAACCCTTTTGATTTTTTACTTTTGTCCCATTAAAAAATCTTAATTAATCATTGGCCGCATTAAATTTGATTCATAAAACTTGGCACATCAAAAATTTTGCCTAAGAAATAATTAAATTTTAATCTAAAGTTCCTTCTTGGTCTCTTTTTGTATTAAGGGTAAATCTAAAAGGAAAATTTTGTGGTATTAAATTTTTTTTATTTCTCTATAGTCACACGCTTAATATTTTTTTAAATCGTATCTAAAGATTAACTATAGGAAAACGACAATTTTTTCTAGATTTGGGTCACTAAAGAACAATCATTTTAATTCTGGAATTGTTCAAAATTGCTTAGCATTTGAATTTCATGGTTCTTCATGGCATTTAGATCTTTCAAAATTTAATTGCTAGAATATTTTGCATCTATTGAGATTGATCGTCATATCAATTGTTTGAATTATTTGATGTTCATTGCATGTTAAATATTTTGCGAATATTTTGAATAATTATTAAAATACTCTATCATGGAATTGTGATAAATTGCATATCTTTTGTTTCCTAAGCTGACTATTCTTTGAGCATTTGTTGGCATTGATATAAATTGTAAAGAAGCGTTTGTTCTCTTTGAGCTATAATTGTATTAAAAAAGATTTGAAGTAAACTTGTGGTTTAATTCTGATGTTTTAAGGGGTTTATCTTTCAGCCTTTGCCTAGTGAAGTGAAAATTTCATTTTGGTGATTAAGGGGCTTTTGTGACATAAGTGTTTCTAATACTAGAATCTAGCTTCATCTCATCATATTGTGCATTTGCATATTAAGTTAGTTTTGCATAACTAAAATTTACTTCCAAGCATAAGCTTGGTCGATAGAGAGATAGGTACCCATCCATCTTTACTTGAGATTCGAGAAGCCTGCTTTTAATAGTACTTAAAACAGTCACCTTGCAGTCGTCAGAGCCACAACTCTCTGTAGCGTCGGAAGCACTGAGTATGTTAGATTTTCAAGAGAGGTATTGTTAATCACACCTTAGTGTGTTTCACCTTATCTTCTCTCTTCCAATTACTACAAAATCAGGCTCAATATAGAAAGGATCGAAGGGTTTAAATTTAGATAGGCATTTAAATAAAATTAACCAAGATTCTTGCATCTCACATAGTTTTAATATCTGCATTTCATATAAGATAATCATTCATCTAAGCATCAGTTGCTAATCAATTACTTGGTCTTAATTTCCCTAGCAAGATCGTTGACTCCATAAGGCACTAGTATCAATTGTTTAAATTTAATCAAATACTGTAAGTCTTGCTAAATCTTAATCAAGTACTTGGTCACTTCACTGTGTCTCCCGAACTAATTGGTTCCCAACTAGTTGTTCTTCATTCCATTTCCATAGGGTCTAACCCCCTTAGCCTGTTGCAGGAAGACAGCTTAAACGGAGAGATTGGGGATCAGGGTGACGACCCACGATTTGACTCATTGTCGAGGTGCCTCGACATTCTGTGCGATAACACCACCCTAGTTAGCTTAAGGGAAGATTACTTCAGATATTCCATTGGGGTTTATTGCAGGAACAATTGTTGGCAAGGGGTTGAATTGCCATTCAACGCAAGGTGCCAAAGATTGTGTCATTTCAAGAATTTCTCGTGTCAGTGACAAGGACGAGTCCATGTAGGGCTGAGTTATTTGCCACCGGACGCCGAGTTGCCAATTTCAAGGAGGAGATCGAGTTGCCTTTCAATAGCAAGATCGACCTATAAGCCGAGTTATTGCTCCATTAGCTTCAGGTTTGAGGGGGCAATTCTTGGCCTGCATTTCCAGATTTAATGCCCAGGACAAAAACTTTTGTGAGGCTTAATGGGTTGATGCATCAAGCAGGGCGAAGTCTCCTTATAACCAGGTCTGATTTGGACATATTTTAGGGAAATAAAAGAGGATACAAAAATTGTCCATAATCAGGCCAAGTTGCTCATTCCATGCTAGCCGAATTACCAAATTTATGACACCAGCCCAAAAGCTTGAAGGAGGGACAAAATCATATTTTCCCAGGTTGTCTTATGGCAGAGTTTATGATCAGACCATGAGGACCAAGTTGAATCTCTCCCTCATTTGATTTCCAACATCAAGGAAGGGTTTAGTCTTTGTCTTTAAGGAGGGTCGGACCACTTGTAAAGGACGCTGTATTGCATGTGTTTCCATCATTTTCTATGAGGCCGAATAGGATATGTGACTGCCTTACACTATGGTACCAGACCTCAGAAAGGAAAGCTAAATTCTGAATTGAAATATGGAGCAATTATCATGTGCGCTCACCTACATTTCCATATTTGGGTCTTCTGGAACTATGCCATGATACCTATAGCAGCCTGTCTATTCAGAGGGCCACAGTGAATTTAGAAGTTCAACATATCAGTTGGTTTAATTGCTGATCAGTGAGGAGTCTAGTCCAGGTGTACTACTTCCTGAACCCTTGCAATTGCTGTTATTTGCTCCCATATAAGATCAGATTTTATGATTTCTGGTTGCACATCTGATGTATGTTTTTGAGGTTTCTACATTGGAGAAATAATAATTAAAACGGGTTGTAGCTTCCGTATTAACGAGTAAATGATATGTTGGTGTTCATGTAATTTCCTCTCTTGAATGGGTCTATCCATGCAAATACATATTTGGCCCTATATTTCATTTGTTGTGTAAACCACCTCCAACAGTTATTCACCAACCATTTGACAAAACACCTCACTGAAAGGCCCATTGAAACTCATTTAAATTTAGAGACTTTCATTAAAAATTGGAATATTTTGGTCGGGAACATTACATGAGTCCTCGAGTTTATGTATTTTTCATAATAGATCATGTGTTTTGTCACAAAATTGGGTAAGGTCTTGAGGGTCTATGTCAAATGTGTATTTCTCTTTTAAGAGTTGAATTAAATTGTAATTATTTGATGTAAAAGTGTATCTAGGAATAATTTGGAGCATGGTTGCCCATATTTAGACACCATGGCTAAATTATTTCATTATAGACACTTAGAAGGTGAAAAAATAATTAATCCCCTCTTGAGTCTTTTAATTAATTTTTCTGGCAAAAATAAAAAGAAATAATTATCCAAAAAATTAATTAAATTTGAGTCAAAAATTATTTTGAGAGAAATTAAATTCTCTCCAACTGGAAAATCATCAAAAATTCGTGGGTCAAAAAAGCATTAAATTTTGGAAGTTCTCCACCAAGCGAAAAATGGGTTTTTTTAGAGAAATTGACCACTTGGACCTTGGTGGTTAGGTTAAAGTGGATTTTTTGAGGATATTAGTCCAAAATTTTATTTTTTGGACTAAAAAAAAGGGTTTTACGACAAATTCGAAAATTTCTTCAAAAAATAATAATAATAAAAAAATCCAATTGACGGTAGAGATCAAGTTATTTCAAATGAAGATTGATGGAGGAGATTATTTTGACGAGGATCAAATCAACTAGTTGTTATTTTCCACTTGGAGGGGTTTTCTTCTCTCATTTTATATATAAGGAAGCTATGAAGCTCCTCATTTCATCTTTGGATGATGTAACGTTATCCGATGTACTGAGCAAGGCTCTGTTGGAATTTCTTTGCACCTAATAAAAGGTCTTTGGGGTTTAATTCAAGGTGTCTCTCATTTGCTGATTTGTGGTATGTGTTGGACGTTTTATTGATATGCTTTTAACTATAACGTTGATTATTATTTCAATTTCTAGTAGTAGGAACATCTATCAGTACAGGTATCTTGCCTTAGGTGTTGGGCTAGAGTAAGCATTCTAAATCTAGCGATGTCTGGCAGGTATCTCCAGATTTATAGATCTATTGTGTGAATCAAACCCCTTTTGTTTAATAATATATCATTTGAAGTGCATTGACTTACAGGTTGCTCCAACCGTTCGCCTCCAAGTTCACAGATTGTGAGGGCATCACACCCTTTTTTGGCTCCAAGTTTGGATCTAACAAAAATCTTATGCAAGAGGGCTATGTAAAAAGTTAAAAAAAAATATTTTCTCACTATCTTCAAATTTATTTACTTGTGCCATAGAGTTTAACTTGCTAATGAGAGAAAATTTTATTTTGTAAATATTTGTAAAATATTTTTCCACTAACCCTTGTATTTTAAACTAAGCCATTTTTATTTTTGTATAGCTATTGGGGTTTTTGGGGTTTTTTGTATATATTGGATTCTAGGCTCTCTATTTCTCATTTTTGCAAGTACATTGGCTTAAGGGCTTGAAGAGATTTTATTTTTGGGAAGCCATTAGCCTCACCTAGCCTATTCAACTAGGGTTTGAGAGGCTTCTAGCCCATTCAAGGGACCGTCCAGCAATTCCAGCCGAATCATTCAAGAAAGACGGGTTGATCTAGGCCCTAGAGGGTAAGATCTAGCCTTTCTAGGCCCTAGTTCCTCAACATCCAATTGAAAGAGGGAGGCCGCTAGCCTTTGAAGGTATTTGTAGTGGTTCTTCAGTGATTTTTGGGGTTTCCATCTGCTAACTTTGTGTTTGCAAGGGTTCGAACTGGTTTAAAAGCCTTTGGAGGCTAGTCGTGAGCATTTTAAGGCCATTTAGGCCTAGCTGCATCCCTCTGTGGGCATTTTACCTTAGCAGAAGCCCTTGTGAGAGCCTTTCTCCCTTGCCGTAGGCATTAAAGGAATCTTCCTTGGCAAGCCGCGGCCTCTTGGAGGCCTGTCCCTCCTAACCGCAACCCCTAAAGGGCCTTTCTTCCTAGCCACAGCCCTTGTGGGTTCTTTTTGGGGTAGTCACAGGCCTTAGAGGGCATTTTCTCCCTACCACATACCTATTTGGCCTTGTTCCCTTTAGCCGCAATCATTTTTTGGCATATTTATGAGTTTGGAACTTAGTTTAGTCCCTAATCTTTGTGGTTGCAAACTATGGTAAGTTTGGCAAGTATTTCAAGATTGATTTCTAGATTATTTTGCCATTGATCTATAGATTTTCCAAGCTAACATTTGGTTTTGCAAACTTGTCATTAAAAATTCAAGGGCTTGAGGTCTCATTAGTCCATCATTCAGCCCTAACTTCGTCACAAGAGGGTTGATCCATTATTTGTCAAAGCTAAAATTTGTGTCTGAAGGGGCTCTAGTGCACTTAACAAGCCCATCTAGCCATCTCACAAGGCCTCTAGGCCTAGGGTTTACTTTCTTACCCCTCTTATCATCCTCACTCTTTTCATGATCAGATCTGAAGTTGCTTTGTAGCAGCAGCATTCATTTCACATAATCATCTCTAATGCACTCTAAAAAGACTAAGAACATTGCACACTTAACATAAAAGGCTAATAAACTTCTATGTTTTCAATTGTTGATGTTCTAAGTGATTTTGGAAGACAGATATAGATCAATGTTTCAAAACTCCGACTCTAGTTCGGAAACCACCGAGGGTCGACTCCGACTCGGTATCGACTCGGCCGGTTTGATTTCAATGACTCGGTCGTTGTCAAAAATACATTAAATATTTATTTTTTATAAAAAAACAAAATTTTAAATATTTTCGTTCATGTTTCCAAACACAGCTTTAGAATATAGAGAGAAGACAACATATGATCAAAGTAGGCTCATGAATATAAATGGCACCCAATGCACTGTCCAATACATACATGAATGATGATATAGAGATCAAAACAAAAACACATACCCAAGGAGGCTAGAAATGGCCTCTACAACAAAAGTAAACTGTGACAGTGAAACATCTGGCTCAACCTCTGAATCAGAGTGAGACAGGGAAACCCACGGCTCCTCCTCATCATCATCTCCAACTACAACTATAGAAGTGGTAGCACTAGCAAGCTATGCAACAGTTGCACGCTGAGATAGACGAGATATGCGCTTCCATCATCGTTGAGCAGAGGAAGCACCTGCAACTGGAGGACTTAGGTCTGGGTACAAGTGTATCTGCATTCAACTGAACATTATGTTCGAGTGATGCCTCCACTTGTAAATCCAAATCAAGATCCTCATCAGAATCAAACTCTATTGGATGACTCTCCACTACCCAATTTAATGTTGAATCAATATCTTCCAACACAATGGGATCTGAATCAGGTCTTTTGTTCAGCGATTGGTTGCATCTAAGCCGAAGGTTGTATTGGACATAGACTAGATCATTTAACCGTTTTTTATCCAAATGGTTTCTCTTCTTCGTGTGAATCCTCTCAAAGACAGACCAATTGCACTCACACCCAGTAGCACTGCAAGTTTGACTCAAAATACGAATTGCAAACTTCTGCAATTGAGGATAATGGCTACCAAAAGCGTCCAACCATTGTGCTGCGAAAAACATAGTAGTGTAATGAGTTAGCTCAACAAATTATATCCAACTTTCAAATTATAAACAATTTAACAAAATAAAAATTAAGAATTTGAAAATTGAAATTTTTGTTTACCCGACTTATCTACTTCCCTTGCAATCTTTGCTAGGTTCTTCCCAAAGGTACCTTTGGCTTTGTTGAAGGTTGTGACCTATCGGTGTATCCCCAGCTATTCACACTCCAATGGGATCATACAATCAATGCAGTCAATCAATCCATCTCTAACCTCCCCACCCAAAGCTCCTGTCTCCAGAGATTTATAATGATACCTTGGGTTCAAAAAATACCCAATTGCATGTATAGGGCGATGGAGTTGATTGTTCCATCTTTCATCAATGATTACCCAAATGGACCCATACTTAGCCACTCTATCCTTGTATGCCCTCTTTATTTGCTCCTTTGTTTGATCCATAGTCAATCTTTCCCCATCCACCGACCACAACACCTTAACCAGTGGCTCAGCAACCTTCACAATCTTTGTTGCCTTTTTTCAAAATATTTCTTCATTAACTTTCTTTTTCAAATCCTTGCCTTCCTATTTGAGAGACCACTAGATTTGATTCCAATCATCACTAGAAAACATCTTTTGCAAGTTTCTATGTTGTGAAAATATAGATTACAATGTCAAAAAATGAGTTGCAAATCTAGTGATGGCAGGCCTAATAATATCTCTACCCCTATGTGTCTCCTCATCACGGTCAAAATCCATGAATGATTGTAGATAAATTTTGTTATGCTTTTGGCAGGATCTACAGTGTTCCTGACCCAATCTAATTTGCCAATATCCTCCAGCATGAGGTCTATGCAATGTGCAGCACATGGGGTCCAAAAGATGGTTTTGTGTTTTTCCTCTAATAGTTTACCAACAAGAACATAGTGAGGCATTGCCTGTGATGACTTGAACAACATTAGCCAGCCCCACCTCCTCAACAACCTCATCCAATAGCTGAAACAACAATTGTCCATCTTTCACCCTATGAGATGCATCAACTGATTTTAGAAACATGGTTCCCTGTGGAAAAAAAATAAGAAAGTTTATGATGGTACAGTTCCTTTGATCAATCCATCAATCTGATATGATTGTACATCCTGTTTTTGCCCATGAGTTTTTGAAATCTTTCAAATACTCATTAATGGAGGAAATTTCTTTCTACAAATGATACCCCCTTAACTCATGCATAGTAGGTCCTCTGAAGCCCTTTCCAGCAACAAATATGGCATCAAACATAGGCTCATAATATGGTGAACGGGAAGAATTGAAGGGGATATCAGCATCATATCTGATACCACCATCTAGATATGTAATCACAAGCTGTCTCCCTCAATTCTTTCTTCCAATGGTCATCTAAGGTGGGCTGCAAAGTTCTACTAGCTTCAGGACCATGTGCATCTGATGGAGAGGAGGGTGTGACAGTGAAATAACTTTTGATATTCATATCACCCTTCTTTTGCATTTTACCCTTACTATTTTCTTGAATAGACTCCAAAGAGGAAGGAACATAGCGGAAGGGGTTGGATGCATCAGTACAAGGGATAGAAGAAGAGCCCTCAAAATAAAAATGGGGTTTGGTAGCCATCATTTTTTGTATACTCTTCTTCCTCCCAATTTTAGCCTCTATTTCTTTTTTCCTAACTTTTTCTTCCTGAAACTTCTCAAAGCTATTTAACAACTCCTTCCTAATCTTCCCAATTTGTGGTGATTCACATGGAGTAATTTGGCCTCTAATCCTTGCCAAGTGTTGTTTCAACCTATGACCCCAGGACCCTCTTTACTTTTTCCATGGCAAAATTTGCAATGCATTTGACTATCAACCATTTCAGCATATGCCCAAGCAGCATCTTTCACTCTAAGAGCCATTTTTTGACTTGGAAATGAAAGGAAAATTTTTGAAACTGAAAACAGCAAAAAATAGCATTGCTTCAATGTTCATTTCTTTTACAAAAAACACTCTTTTCAATTTCCAAACTTACACAAAAAAATAAATAAGCAAAAACAGATTTTAGAAGTGAAAAAAAATACCTCTAGGCACAAACTCCCTCCTCAAAGTTGCTCCAACAAGATAATTCATCGATGTTGATCCAATGGCTGCTCAAGAAGCTCCTCACTCCTGCTTCAATGCTTGCCCAAGACTCCTCACTGTTGCTCCAAAAACAAACTCCATAACTCTTCACAAACTCCTCACAAATTCTCACTCAAATGCAATGAGATAATTGAGGAAATGAGAGGGGTTGGGTAGCTTTTATAGGGTTTGGGAGAGGTAAATGGACCCCAAAGAACCCAAAGGCAGAATAGAATGGGGTGTGGGGTCCTGAATTTCCCAAACAAAAAAAAACGCAGCGCTTTTTGGCCGCGGCAACCGAGCAAGCGGAGTTAGCTCGAGCTCGACCGAGCTAGCCGAGTTGTTACCGAGTCGGCCTAGTCGGGGCTCAATAACAACCAGGTCAGTCGAACCGATTCGGCCATCGAGCTGACCCGACCAGGCTCTGGTTTGGTCTTCCTCAATCATTTCGATTTCGAGCTGGCTGTTTCTTAAAACAGTGATATAGATCTTATATATGTTCATTAAAGTCTGATATACAAGGTAGCAGCAGTAAGAAATCATTTTGCTAAGGTTTGACACTCATAAGAACTCATATCTAAGTGCCTTTAAGCTAATAGTAAAGTGCTAAAGAGATTGTTTGTATAAAAAGTTGTTTATTTTCTTAGTAATCTCATTGGAAAATCATTGTTGGCAATCTCATCTTAAGATAAATGTGCTTCAATTGGTCATCATAAGCATTGGTAACTTAATTGGCATAATCATTTTGATTGAGCTCATAGCATATCTTGTCATTTGTTGGATTGTTAAAAATTTGGATATCATTGCAGAGCATTGAATCATTAGAGATCCAAAGTGTTTTCCTTTGAATGATCTTGTGATTTCAAGTTCTTCTTGTTAATTGCGTATCACTGTAAGTGTTTGGAATCAAATAAATATTGTTGAGGAACCTTACTTGCTTGATATTGCTCTTGGGATTGTCATTCTTCATTGATAATCTTGTCTCTCAAGTGAAATAAATTGGCATTATAATAATCTTTCGCTAATTTTGCTCTCTCTAATGTTCACCTGCTTCATTTGAGATAGTTATCAGTTTACTTGTTAAGTGCTTCATCTAAATTTCTCTCATATCGAATATCAATGTGAACTGAATTGAATTGGAGAACTTAATCTAATTAATTATCTCATTGAAGGCTTCACTCATATCTTGCATTTCATTCTAGGACTAGAAGTGCATATCTAAAATACACCTCCAAGCATAAGCTTGGTTGTAAGAAGATAGGACAACCTTTCTCATGAAGTTTAGACCCTCATTTGTGGTTAACACAGGTGACCTTGCAGTTCTCTTGTGGATAATCCCTTGTAGGAATGGAGGCACTTGGGTGGTTAGAACTCCACGGGCGGTATCATTAATGAGACCTTCGCCTCCTTCCTTTGGACTTCCCTCTACAACCTACACTTGAGAATAACTTAGAAATAGTTGAGAGGAATGATTCATCTAAAATAGGCATTCTAACTAAAATTTACCAAGAGCCTATATCTCACTTAGTTTTAGGTGTTGCATCTCATATAGGATAGTTTTCATCCTAGCAGCAATTGTTCATCCGGTAACTTGGAATTTAATCTACATTGTGCATGTAAATCGACTCCTAAGGCACTGGTCTGCAATTGATAATTTCAATAAATTTAATTAAATTGTGCTAAATAATTAAACTTTCCAATCGTCCTTAACCAAGTTGCTAGGCCATTTAGTTAGGTCTCTCGAACTTATCATCTCGTCCAAAGGGACTACCCCCTTAGCCTACTTTAGTGAGACATCTTAAATGCAGAGGGTCGAGATCAGAGTGGCAGCCACTGCCCTGAGCGTTGTCGCATTTTCATGTACAATTTGAGCAACAACAAGTGGGTCCTTTGCCACCCTAGCTTAGTATGTCTCCTTCTTCGATGGACATATTGGCATATTGCCACCCTAGTTGGGTTATTTCCAATGTGGAAGAAGTCGACCTCGGGAATAAATCGGCAAGGGTCCGGAAATTGAAAAAGTTGTTAAAGTCGAGAAGTTTTTGAAAAGATCAGCAAAAATTCATCAAAATTT
>APFE031016881.1:0-10385 GCA_000404065.3 Pinus taeda | reverse complement strand
TAACGACCAGCACCTTCAGCTATCCACGCAAGCTTATGACGTGTTAATGAAACCTTTATTACGCATGACAGTAAGTTATTTTCCAATTTTAGCTATACGCATTAGGCTATCTTTCAGATGCCTATAAAATTTTGCGTATGCGTACGCTTATTTAACTTTACTATTGTTGTGTTTTTATGAACCTGTTACAATTTTAGTGCATTTCAAGACTCTGTTTTAATAGTGTTGTTCTAGCACTCTAGATTGTGATTTTCTGCATATGGAGTAATAGAAGCAGTGCTGTTTTGAAGCTGTCAATACCTTGAGTCTTCTTGGGTTATATGAATGGAGGGCCCCTGTTCATGTTAGCCTTGTACAGTATTTTATGTTCAGCATTTCTTTTTCTTGATACATGTATAGTGTAATTCACCTTTATGTTATTTCATTTCCAGCCTTTATTTTGAGCTGATCAGCATTGTTCTTTTGCAGGTTTTTAACCCGGGATTGATTGTGTGTTATGTATTTGCTTTATATCTAGTGGTAGTTTCAGTTGACAGATTCAAAGTTGCTACCTTTACTTTATTCTCTTAGCTGATTTTTAGCTTTATTTCTCAAATCTGCTTGCTAACACATGAATGGTCTCCTTATTATAAATTGTTTATCTTTTTGAGATTAGAATACTAATAACTTGCAGCTGACTTTGGGTACTTTTTAGAATACTCTTTAACTACTTTCTAATCGTGCTTTACACAATACTATGTGATAGAGGCAGAGAGTTAGAAAGAGAAAAACATTATAACTAGTCTTTAAAGTAGATTTTTCTCATTTTTATCATTTCTTAGACTTATCTTTAGCTACTTCCTAATCGTGTCTTACACAGTACTATGTGTTAGAGGCAGAGAGTTAGGAAGAGATAAACATTATCATTGGTATTTTAAGTGATTTTCTTACCTTTTATTTGCAGCAGCATGAATGGTGTCTAATGCCATTAGAAAGTGGTTCTTTGCTTTCAGTTCATTTTAATTCATTTATTTCTTTCAAGCTTTCCTTTTCAGCAAGTAGTTAGAAACCACTAATCACACACTTTCACTTATCTAGAATTCACCTTACACACACCATCACCCATCTGTTTATAAATACATCACTCCATCTTAGGAAGATAAATTAACCATAAACAACACCCCAAACGACAAAAAGCTTTAAGAGGTTGCTTAAGTACATATAGTACACCTTCACTTCATCAGCTTACGAGCCCCGGGTTGACAATTAATGACATCAATTTAGGAACACTAAATTGACTAAACAGTACCCAACCTCTTCGATGAGACCTTGCTATAGGAGCCCTGATGTGGAGTAGCAGGAACTGACTGATTGGGTAGAGACAGATGCGGATGGAGCGGCAGAGAGAGCGACAGTGTAGGGAATCCCAGGACAACGCATAGCTAGCAGGCTGCAGCAATGCGAGGGGCACAAGTGTTTTGCACAGTGCTAGGTGGCACAGAGAGGAGTGCAATGGTGCGAGATGCATGGAGATGTTGTAGTAGCGCAGATGTCAGAGAGGGAGCACTTGTCAGTAGCAGGTAGAGCTTCAACATCAGAGTATGTTCCTAGACCAACAGAGTGGTCAGTTGGGAGTTTTTTTGTTCCAAGTGTTGTTGGAGCAAGTGGACTGGGTAGATGTGTTGTGTGTAGAACATTCCAGAGTTACAGGATAGGGGTTGCAGATAATCCATATCTTGTTGAGAGGGAGTGTTTAAAATGCAACAAGATGATGGAGCTTAGTGAAAAGAAGTTGCCTTCACTAAGTGTGCCTACAGGCTATTTTTGGCGCAAAGTCTATTTTTAGACTATGTCTATTTTTAGACATATGGATCATTGTCTATGAGTTCCAGCATGTTATTTGTGGATGTTTGGTCATGTTGGTAAAAATAGATGGACCTCTATTTTTAGACATATGGGTGAAGTCTATTTTTAGACTGCCAGGCTAAAAATAGAACAGTCGAGTATTATTAGCTCTTAATAATATTTGGACTATAAACATTATCTTATCCTCTTGGAGCACTTCAGTTCGAGCTACAGATGTGGCACATGCAACTGCCAGAAGGAAATACATGTTTCTAATGGGTTACTTGAGCTATTGCATGGAGGACTTCAGTTAGGACTTCAATGATTGAGTTCTGTGGAGTTGGATCAGGAGTTGATGGAGTTGTGTTTAGTTTGACTTAGTTGAACTAGTTGTAGTTAGTCTAACTGACAAATAGACTAACGATGAGTGGTGTGAATTAATTATTAATTAATTCACTAATTATTAACTCATAAAGCAACTGAAGAATACATCAGTTAACTTAGTGCATGGACAGTTCAGTGGAGAACCTGTCCTTTTGCATGTTCTCCCCTTCGTTCATCTCGTTCATCGTCGCGCCATGTTTGTTTGTGTACCTGTTCCTGCAGTCACCCATGACGAGATGACATCAAATCCAAAAACCTCCTAGCCTACCATGATACATGACCATTTCGAATGCAGGTGACTAAGAGAGGCAACAAGGTTGCGAGGCGGGATGGAGGCTCCAAGCACTGCTGATGAAAATTGTGTAAGAGTCACTCTGTGATGGAGATGGGTAATTCGGATTGACAGTGACTGTCCGCGAGGTCTGGCCTAGCTGTAGGAAAAAACTACGAAGTTTTTGATGGGAACAGTCCAGGCTACATGAAGGCTGGGTAGGCAAGATCTCCATAGTGTTCGGAACAAGAGGGCAGTGTGGCTTGGCAGCAAAAATTGTGCAATTTTTTGGAGGAGCAGGTCGGGTCGCAGGGAGGCTTGGCAAATAGAAATTGCATAATGTTTTGGAGGAACTGGCCAAGAGCCTGGCAGCCAAAACTACACAATTCCTGGAGGGAACTGGCAGCTGGCTGCTGGATCATTGGTAACAAAAACTGCACAATTCCTGAAGGGAATAGGCAATTAGCTGTTGAGAGCTTGGTAGCAGAAACTACGCAATTCCTAGAGGGAACTGGTAGTCTGCTACTGGGAGCTGCTGGCAAGAGATATTGAATTGATGCTGGGAGGCCATCTTGCTGATCATATTTGCACAATTTCTGAGCTGAGGGGACTATTGGGCAGGGTAGCAGATGGCTTGCTCATGAAAACTGCACATTTTTCTTGATGAGTAGTCGGTCGACTGTCGGGAGGGCTCACTTGAAAATTGCACAATTTTCTAAGAGAGACAGGGACGGGCATTGGGTGTCTGTCTGGCTTGTCTGTGCAATTTTCTCAGTCAGTAGAGCGGGCAATGCTTGCAACTTCCACGCAATTTTTCAGGGTAGTCAGTCTCGGGGTCGCTGTCGGGTAAAACTGTCCAGTTGACCAGCATGGACACTGATTGATTTGCTTGCAGGTAGCGCAACCCTAAATGACTTGCTTGGTGCTCCTGCACTGTTTTGGGTGACAGTCGATCGAGTTGATGGCAGGGTGATGGTCTAAATGTCAGAGGAGAATCCGGTTGTTAGAACTTCAGCAAAATGACTAAGTGTGTGAACGAGTGAAAGATGCATATGTGATATTGCAACACACACTTTCATGACTTGACGACGAGATGACTCAAACCATCCAGACACATATGTACATCATGATTGACCGATGGTGTGGGCGAAAAGTGCGACACTTGTGATTGATCGTTGATCGACCGTGATGACGCTTATGTGACAGTGAATGTGACTCTGTTTGTGAGTGCGACAGATATTTTCATAGCAAACATCATAAGTACACACGAAGCGAAGACTTTGAGCATAACCAAAACATGGTCGCAAGCATGACTTTGACATCAACATGCAAGACTTTTGAAATGAAAAAGCAAGGTGAATGTGAGCAAGCTCATGTAGTGAACCCGAGTGTGTGTGGTCATCAAGTGAAACTCTTAAGGGAGGCTCCCAAATTGGTTGCAGGCCAAAATTTTGGAGGGTGGTTGTAGCTACTACAACACTTGGCGAGACACTAGTAGAATTCCAGCTTCTCTGTTTTGGTTCACTGACAGCATAGGGCCTTGCTCTTTTGGGGATTATTGAATCGTTGTACGGGTTGTTGAAAAGTGTGCAACAAGAAATGCTTGTTGAGAATGCAACAAGATGATGGAGCTTAGTGGAAAGGAGCCGCCTTCACTAAGTGGGCCCGCAGGTTATTTTTGGCGCAAGTCTATTTTTAGACATATGGATCATGGTCTATGATTTGCAGGATGCTATTTGTGGATGATTGGTCATGTTGGTAAAAATAGATGGACTTCTATTTTTAGACATATTGGCGGAGTCTATTTTTAGACTGCTAGTCTAAAAATAGAACAGTCGAATATTATTATCTCTTAATAATATTTGGATTATAAACTTATCTTATTCTCTTGGAGCACTTCAGTTCGAGCTGCGGATGTGGCACATGCAATTGCATGAAGGAAATACGTGGTTCTTATGGGTTAGTTGAATATTTGCATGCATGACTTCAGTTAGAACTCAAGTGAGTTGAGTTTAGTGGACTAGAGGTGCAGTTGATGGAGTGTGTTCAGTTTAGCTTTGTTAAACTGGTTGTATTTAGTCTAACTGGCGAATAGACTAGAGATGAGTTGGGTGAATTAGTTATTAATTAATTCACAAGTTATTAACTCATAATACAACTAATGAATACATCAGTTAACTCAGTTGCCTGTCAGTGCTTGTTCAGTTCAGCAGGGACAGGTGTTAGAGAATCAGATTGCTATCAGTTGTGACTATAGTTGTGCACCAGATCTTGCACAAATCAGGGGATTGAGTATGCCAATGAGTTTTCACGTATTGTAGCTTTGAAATACGTGATTTAGCCAAGGAAAGACGTGGCTGCCTTGGAATTATCACCGGTTCTTGTGCAGGTATTGAGCAGCGGAGGCAGGCAAGCAGCGGAAGAGATTTGAGCCAGTGATTGATTCAGATCTGAGCTTTATTGTGTGTAACAGGTGGAGCTGGTACTGGATTGCTTGTGATAAGCATTGTACTTTGTAATGTTACATGACTCAATCATTAATATACAGATAGTTGGGGTTTTTAGCGAGATGCTTTCCCCGGGATACATACTGTGTTAATGTGTGAATGCTCTTGATGTTTTTATTGTTATTGATGCTGCTATATTGATGATCAACGTAGAGGAGCTTATGTATTGTGTATGTTTTCCGCAATAGTACATGATCAGGATAATCTCTGTTGAATATGTGTTAAATTATTCAAAATTTCTACACGGGTTACTTCGGATGGTTCACCTTTTGCCAACTCAATTAAACACAATCAAAAGTTCAGCTTGATCACATTGTTTTGAATTCATGAAGGGTAGTTTAGCTCGCGAGTTGAATATTTTCAGAGTATAAGTTTTCATCTCTGGTGTTGCTTCACTGCCAGCAGGCCTAGATAGTACCTCGGTAGAGTCACGCAGGAACACACGCATTGCTCCACTGCCAGCGAGCCTGGTCAATACCCCGGTGGAGTTGCATTCTTCACCTCTCTGCATCAGAAGTCTTTCTCTTCTTTCGCTTATGTATATTTTCAAGAGGACTATGCATCGACAATTATTTATTTTTAGGGTGGAAGAGGGATCCCAACTTATTGAGGGCATAAGAGGTTGTTCCTTTAGAGAAGCATGTAATACCTATGACATAGGTTTGCCCGTTTATATTTTCCCCTTCTCCATTTCTACTAGTTGGATGAGCTTGAACACACAAAGCAGAAGGCTGAGTGTAGGCATGAGGCTTCCCAGTGTGGACACATGCTTGTTGTTGGACCAAAACTTCCCTTGCGGATGGCTCGTATTTTCCATCAAGAATTCATTGACCTAAGGTTGTAACCAAGCATAGAGAAGACAGACACAAGATTGGCCAAGTGCTGTTGTGTCACAAGTCTCTTCATATTTCAGCTACATACTCTATTCAAAAACCAGAACGTAGTAGTTGGCAACACTTATTTCCGGAAACAAAAATAGTAATATGTAAATCAAACAAAATGAACGTAAACAAAAATAGCAAGCAAAACAAACAAATTGAAAACAAAGATAGTAAGCAAAGCAAATAATATGAAAACAACAAGCATAAAGGAGATTATGTACATGGCATGGGGCGCGTCTCGACCTACTGGAAGTAACGCTTGAGATCTTGGCCATTGACAGGAAGGTTTTCAACCCTCTCATCAAGTGATTGTAGACGACATGTGTGTGTGCCAAGTTTCTCATGGACCAGTATAAGTCTACCGGGTTCCACTACCTGAACCTAGTGGTATTCCAAAAGACATCTAAGTGAAAACGACACCACTGCTTCAGATACTGCGTGCAACATAGGCTCAGATGATGGCATGGGGTAGTTGTTTTTATTCCGGGATTGGTTCAAGTTCCTAAAATCAATGCATAAGCATATTTCCCCAAATTTCTTATTTGTAGAATTTAAATTAAAAACGCAAATATGATGATGAACTTTGCAAGTAATCCAATCATCCAAAATCTTAGCCAATTTTTTTTGTATAATGAGTTCAAACGACATATGTGTTTTACTTGGCCTTTGCTACAATGACTTGGCTCCTCCTTCACTTGGAATCTTGTGTTGGATCGCTTGCATGTAGTGTTTACTCAGGTCATCGTTTGCCCATGTAGACACATCCCGATACTTTTTTATCAAGTGGTCAAAGACTTGCTACTGTTGTGCTGTGTATTTTATACTGAGACTGGCTATCTTTGGATTGTGATTGGTTCCCAGGTTTCTCTGTTCATTCGTAGTGGTGGACCTGTGGGTTCTTTTGTTTCTCGGCCCTCGACAGAAGTTTTGGAAATCATAGAGCTTGTTGAGGGAAATCACACCCTTGGGGGTGGGGTTGCCTTTCTTGCCCTCAGCTACAGTTTTCAGGGGCTGCTCGTGCTTACCTTCATTAGTTTTTATGTCCTTGAAAACATCAACACTATCTGCGGGGTGTATTGTCACTTTGAGTGTGACCACATTGAAGTTGATGGTCCTTTGTAATCTCAACACGAGTGCTTCATACTCAACAACATTGTTTGTGCACTCTAACTTCAAGCCGCTTGAAATCATGCATTTTCTGTTATTTTGGGTGATTGAGATACACCTGGTCCTTGAGCCGTTATGTGTCTTTGATTCGTCAAAATCCATGGCCCACAACTTCTTTGTACATGGACCGTTTGGCATGCTAGTACTGCTACTGTTACTATTGCTACTGCTATTTCTACTATTGGTACAATGCACTGTACATGTTTCATTACCATCAGTTGGGCAAGGAAGGAGTCCCAATTGCGTGTTTGGTGGGGTTGGAGCTGTCCGTGCAGGATAACACCCTAATGTTGTTTCTAGGAGGCAATTGCCAAACATGAGTTCTGCGAAGGCCAACGGTTCATTCTCACCGTTAATGGGGGTAACATTGTGCTTCATATACTTCTCGGAAAACAACGAGATTTGGTTGCATTTGCCTTTGTATGGAAGCCACATGTGGGACTAGTTTGTAGCATAATATCCATCCAACTTGTTGGACCAGTCTCTGTTGAGTAGTAGACTGTATGCTTTCGGTATGTCCACAACAACTATGTCCATGCATTGGTGGACTCTACTGTCATGAGATAGTCAGATGATCACGTCTCACATTTCACCAATGGCTGGTAGTGATGTTCGATGAAGTTGGATGATTCATGCAGATGTTTTGCTCCATTATGCATTGATCTACTTTGCAATGGAGAGTGGCATGATGTTAGCGGCTGCGCCAGAATCAACCACGTAGTTGTGAACATTGTAGTTAAATATTTCAAAGGATAACAAGAATGGAGGCAACCTAAGTTTGCTTCTTCCATCCGGAGCATGTTGAGCATAGTAGAAAGCAGTTCGGGAGGTGTGCTTGCTCCCTTGCTAGCAAAGGTTGCACTGTTCGTTGCTGTCTGTCCCAATGCACACAACATGATGTCTCATTGACTTTGGACCTTAGCTAACTCAAACAAACTGATGTTCACCCGATTTTTCTTCATGTCATCAATAATTTTGTGTCCAGAGGGTAGTCTCACCGAGGTTTCTGGGGTAGAATAGATGTTCATATCGTTCGACGGAGTGTTCTACAGCATGATGCTCATCTTTTTGACATGGAACACATATTTCTGCGTAGTTTTTGGAGCGAACCTATTGCTGCCTGATGAGCTGCTTGTCTACCTCTACTTGGGTGGATGGTTGCTTGTAGATGTTTCTATTTTCCGTTGTTTGAGCTCAGACATCTCCATGGTCAAGTTCTTGATGAGGCGAGTGAGGGTTTCAATATCAGTTGCTTCCTTGTCTCTACACTTGCTCGCCATCGATTGGGACTTCCTTCTCACATATTTGGAGTCCTTTACTAGTTCGTCATCCTTGATGACTCCAATTGTGTGCAAGTCTTTTTCAACAGTTATAGCCTCTTCACAAATTTCTAAGAATGTTGGTTTCGCAGCTCGTTTGACGAACTGTGCAATGCTGGTTAGTAATGCAGATGTATAGTAATCAACGGTGATGGAGTCATGAGGTTTAGTGTATGCTGCAAACTTGTTCAATATGTGTGTAAACCTCTGATTGAAGTCTTTTACTTTTTCTTTTCCCTCCATCTTCATGATTCCCAATTCTTTGAGTAGCATGGCATGGGTCTTGTCATCAACAAACTTTTCAAGGAACATGTGTTTGAATGCACCCCAGTTCTGTATAAAGTTCGGTGGAAGGTTTTGATACCTTGCAGCTGTGCGACCATCCAAGGTACACGAAAACAATCTACATGCTACGTCGTCATACCATACCTTAAGGTTCTGTAGTTGTAGGTAGAAGTTGTCTAAGTGATCTTCTGCCTTTACCATGCTATCAGGGTTAAACTTTATGTTCATCCTCTCTACTCTCTTCATCATCTTGTGCAGAACAACTAGGATATCCAAGGGTCCCTGAGTCATCCATTCAAGATTTGGGTCATCCATATCTTCTTCTTCTTCTTCCTCCTCCTCTCTTTCAGAATATGATGGTTCCAGCTCTGAGTTCATTGGTTCGTCTCTACCTCCACCTCCTCCGCTGCCTTCCCCTCCGCCTCTTGTATCAGGGTCTAATCTCAAGATCACAAGAGTGTCTTGTTTGCCTTGCCGGAAGACCAGAGGTTCCTCTATGTCTTCAATAGCTTCTGCTAGACCTTCAAGTGTGGCAAGGACTGCTTCTTCCACCGATGATACAACAACTCTTGTAGGAGTGGCTTTTGGCTTTCTTGACACATATGGAAGATGTTGTATGCTTGGGATTAGTTTGACTGCTTTCGCGAACTGGCAAGTGATGGGATGGATGGAGCAGTTCATTGGGCCTGGAGAAGTTGTAAAAATATCTCCATGGTTCCTCCTCTGCCCAATGACACTCCCCGTGGATCCATTGAAACTGTACTCTCACGTAATGATCTTTTACAAAATAATCTGGGTCATACGAATTGTAGCTACAGGTGTCGAATGGATATTTCTTGATCTCCTCTACTTCGACATCTGCATGCTTGAAATTTCGTATCTCGTATAACCCGATCCGCAATGGAAGAGTGGGCCAAGGTGCCTTCTTCTTTCGGTGCAGCCTATATGACAATCCTACTGAGATGTGGTATGATACTTCTTGCATGACGAGCTTGTCCAAGGCAAACTTTGGTAAAACATGTAGAGGCTTCTCCGCGTTGTACATCTGTATCAAGGTGTCGAATGATGAGGTATACCATCTGCTATATCAATCAGTGCCTCCATCGTTGCCTTCTTTATGCAAGTGGATCCTATTCAAATATCAACTTGTACACCGGGGTGACAAAATTATCTGACAGTTATATGATAACTCCTTTGAAGCTTCATTTGGACAAAATTTTACAATAAGTGTTCACAGAGGTCTTCGTCGATGTCCATGCCCACTTCAAACCTGGGAACTCTTGACAGGCACAGATTGCATCCAAGATGTAAGCGGACATGTAGATTTCTGCTTGTTGACCTTTGGGCGGTTGTCAAGCTCTTGTTACTTGTTCCTTCAGCCTGCGATCCACCATGTCAGACCAGTTGCATTCTTTACCTTCACTAACCAGTTGATCCAACACGATCACCCAACTCTGCGGGAAGGTTTTCGTGCTCTCTTGGCCATACAAGCAACATGAAAAGATGACCAAGTATTGATACGCCTTCTGCAGTATCTTTGTCTTGTAAATCTGGTTGGGTGTCATCCTGAATTTGGCTAGCTCTTTCACCCAGTTCTTCAAGGTATCCCTGGAGTTGGCATTGTTGCTGGGTATGCTAAAGGGTGTCTCTTTCACTAGCTCTTTCACCCAATTCTTGTTTCAGATCAATAGTTAGGTTAAGTTCCCCTGCTTTAAGTAGCATACCTTTGTTGTGCAGATGTAGGACC
>APFE031016877.1:1618-19107 GCA_000404065.3 Pinus taeda | reverse complement strand
GCATGGAATGCAAGGGTCATCCCATGCATATTAAAACCCCAACGAAACCACAACTATACCTTCTTGGGGACCCCCTACTCATCCTTCCTAGTCTACACCCCCTCCTTGGTCCTATACATCTCAGTATCATTCCCAGCCAGCCAGCCAGTCATTTCAACCTTATTCTCAGCCACAACCTCAGTGGAATACTCCACATCAGGGGTGGAGGCCCCAATTCAACAATGTTCCAACCCTATTTTCTCGACCACCTACCCAACCACAACTGCTGCACTCTGCTCCACCCAAGAAACCCCAAATGCCTACCCAACCAAATCCAAATCCAAACAATAGGTAGGCTCAACAAATATACAGTGGAGAGACATCATACCCATCTTATGTTGTAGAAATCTAGGAGATCAACCTAAGATCTGGGAGAATTCTCCCTGATAACCAACCTCCCTCTCCACATAGAGAGTTTGAGGAAGAAAGAGAGGAAAGAAACCTTAAAGTAAATCCACCCTTTCCTGAGAGATTATCCCAACCACTCCAGCCTACCCCAGAAGAAACTGAACTTATGGGAGAATTGCAAAATCCCTATGTAAATATCCCCCTTCTCCAGGCAATCAAGGATGTTCTCATTTACAATAAGTTGATTAAGGAGAAGTGCTTCAAGCATCCAAGAAGAAGAAAAAGGAGAAGGAACACACTACCACATAGTTTGAAAATCAACGAATATCACTCCCCCGAAAGGTTGAGAGAGGCACTCAACAGGGCACCTATGTATAAGCAATCAATTCAAAGGTTGAAGGTCAATTAGATAGGCGTAAAACTCAGTCCACCACTACTCCTAGAGATGCTAGAAGGGAGAAAAGGAGAAGAGGAAAAGAGGAAGTCGAAAGGAGTAGAAAGGAAAGAAAGCTTATATAAACAAGAAGAAGAGACCGCAACAGAAACATGGGATGTCAGAGAGGTTACCAGAGCCATGAAGGACATGGATATTGACTAAGTTGCTCAGAGGATGACCAACACTTTCATCAGGGGGGTGATAATGAGCCTCATAATTGAGTAATTATATGGGCCTTAATTGTCCTTAATTCACTTCCTAGCTTAGTCAAACCAACTATTCTCACAACTTATTGCATACTTTTGATTATATTTTGTTTATGAGATGAGTTAGAGTTGGATATTTTGCTTTGTAGTCTAAAGTCCATGTAATGCAAGAATAAAGGATAAAAGCAAGGAAAAATGCAGGCATAAAGGATAAAAGCAAGGAACTATGGCAAAGACCTTGGTCAAAACTAGAATGGGACAAGGGAGAGTAATTATAAGAGGTAAATCCTCCTCATTTTCTACCCCTCCATTCAAATATTCCTCCATCATCAGAATGCAAACAACCATCACTTTGAAGACTAGAAGATAGCTGAGCAAGTGAAAGTGACATAAACCAGTTTATCAGATGTATAAGTAGAGAGGCTTAGGACCTCATTAATTTAGACTTCTATTGTAAAAACTCTGCTTTATTTCTAAGCTGCAATATTTGTGACAATTTGTTCTGTAATCCATGGTTTTTATAATGAGAAGGAGTTATTTTTAAGCCAGCTCTGAGTTAACTCCGAGGGCTGAAGCTCTTGGGTTAGGCTCCAACCCGAGTAGCCAAAGCTCCTCTTTACCATACATGATTTCTAGCATAGTTTCCTGGTTTTCATTGTTTATCTGCTTAGTAGAATTCTGGTTCTGTTTATTTGCTTAAGTAGGATTCATGGTTTTTCTGGTTATTTGCTTAGGTAGCTACATTTTCATTACAGTAGCATAAAGTAGGTTGGTTGTGCTATAGTTTATTTCCATGTGCCTTCTTTTAGTTTAGAGGTTAGCTAGGTGAAAAATATCACTATCAAGTTGTGTGAAGGTGTCTTGGCCTCATCTCCCCCCTCTGGGACCATGACTTGAGGAAGAGACCCTTCAGCAACCCCAAAAACATAGGTTTCTAGTTCTCGCATGAGCTATGAAGTTTTTCGTTGGATGTAGTTACTCGTTCACCCTCACTGTGTTTTTCTGCCGTTTTCATTTAAAAACTACCTTCAACACGTTCTTCGTGCATCGCTTCCTCACTGTCTGATCCCCAACAAACCTTCACAATCACTATCTGATTCATTATTTTCTCTAAATGTTGCCTTGCGTGAAGTCTTTCACTTACTTTATGCACTTTAAGTCCTCACCATCGATTCGCCTCGCCTGATCTGATGGCTATCACGTCATCTCAGCACTTCATGCACTTTAAAACCCCCACTTTCGATCTGCCACACTTGATCCAATGACTGTCACTTCACCCGATCACCAAATAGCTTGGCCAATCTCCACAATTTATCAACCCCACCTGATCAACTGGCTATCACACAATCTCGCATGGATTAGTGCATGACCGTTATCCACCCGAGAGCACACGAGAAAAGTGGTTTTCTTGTGCTATGTGTCATGCAGTTAGGCTAATCACGTGTAATTTTAAAATACATCTTACAACCTTGAGGACGTGCGAGAAACTACTTACTGCCTTAGAAACCTGCTCCATCATTTTAGCATGTTTCTTTTTCCTACGATACGATCTCCGCCGTCCTTCTCTTGATTTCATCCACGTGATAAGATCTTAGTCATTCATTGCTTTGTTACCCTGTCCATCCATCTCTTGACTTAATCTTCGCGATTAGATCTCGACCATTCATCTCCTATTAACCTTTTCCGTCCATACATTCATTTAATCCCTTGTGATATGATCTTCGTCATTCATCTACTTTGTTACCTTATTCTTCCTTCCATTCGCTTAATTCTTCACGATACAATATCCACCATTCATCCTGTTCATTCACCCCATTCATCTGTTATTCGCTTAAAGCCCCGTGTAAGATCTCCACTATCCATCTTCTTTTCGTTGATCAATCCAACAACCCCTATGCGCTATTGCGTCCTTACGTCCTCCTTTCCTAATTTCGATCTCTAACTTCTTTTTCCTCTTGAAACCCGATTTAGCCTAAGTTTCTTTGTCTACACCTTAGTATAGTTTAATGCTCTTTACCTCTACAACTTAAATAGTAGCCTTAGGTCAATTATTGTTTTAGCAATTCTGCTTAGCATAGTTGTTTACTTGGTTAGTTAGGTTATGGTGTGATTTAGCATTACATGTTGTTTTCTTCATTACTTCAGTAGAGTAGCTCTCTGTTAGAATATATTTTATCTTCTTCCATCAAAGAATTAAGCTTCTTCTGACCCTATAGAAGTCTAGCTTGGAACCCTTGGGGTCTCTTGCTAGATGAGCGGTGACAACAGGCAGTACCTTCACTTTTACTTGTGCATATAGCACTATCACCTCCAAGTTTGTACGAACCCCGCATTGATAAGTAAATATGGTAGCCCTGGGAGTTGCAGCATTCTTGTTGCAATACCTAGGCTCATCAGTTCCATTTATAAATCTTTGGTTTTAAAGGATGCTCCTATTTCTCTAAATTCAAATGTTTCTCCTCATGTTGCTATTGAAAAGGATTCACATCTGATTGATGGACATGATGTCCTTTATCAAGTGGGGAGGGTTAATTTTCTTTCATCCCCTTCTAATAATCTTGTTTTCGTCGGAAATTGTGGGATTTATTTTATATTTTCTTCCCTTCTCCGTTTGTGTTATGGCCCCCTTGATCCTATATCTTCAAGTCCTCAAGGGGGACATGTTAAATAGTAGGAAGAAAAGGCTTCATTTGACTTATGCCTTAGTCAAATGGATAAATTTGAATTTCCACTTCAACAAGATGAGTTTTTAGACAATTAGCAGGAGTGACATGGCCAATTCACTGAGTTAAGTCAGTTAATTCATGTTTGTGGGAAACAAGTAGAGTTGTGCATGAGTTGATAGATCTAGATATATAATGGAGTTATTTTTAGTGAAACTCAGATATCTAAGCTCTAGTCTAGAATATAGTCAATATGAGTTTAATTGAGTAGTTGTAGCTATTGTTAACTCACTTATCTCTCAATTAACTAGTCAATTTACTAAAAATATCCCTATTCATGCATGCAATTCGAATTTCCTAGTGGACGTTAGCCTCGCTCTCACATTAAAAACAATTTTAAGTCCAAATAATTAAATTAATTAAAATCATGAAAGTTAGGATTTAATCCTACCTTTCTAGATTGAGTTTGTTCCTCATGGTTAAGAGTCAATATAGGCTTAGTTAGTTGAGAGATTCTCTCTAACTAGTTAGGCTCCTAGATTAGTGTGTTGTTGAGATATTTTCTCAACCATAGTGTCCAAGATAGACGTACTATCTTGAGACCAACTTCCTCATGTATTTATTTTTACTATTATCATTCTTTGTACATTGGATTGATTAATAATGAGAATGTGAGGAATGATGTAAGGCTGAGGCATTTTCCGCAATGTCTAGTTTTTCTATATGTCTGATATATTTTATGAGTGTGAGTGTGTTATTATTAGTTTGTGCAATTTTCTTCAAGTGGTATTAAAGCTAGAGAATCCTCTCCCGTGTGTAGAGAAAAATAACAATATGTTTTCGTGGAGCATCCTCCTGTCGTGATATACAATATAAATTTGGGAGATGTTTTGACTACAAATCTATAATGTTGGATGCTTAGGGATTTGTATTTTCTATTCCTCTTAATACGCTATAGCTTAGAAAAATTATGTGAGCTCTTGGATCATCGGTGCATTTTCAAGCCGAATCCTCAATTCTTGGCAAATTCGCAGAATTTAAGCCAGTATGCCTCATAAGCATCACATTGGGAAAAAATCCCACTATTGAATTCCGGAAGCAGCTCGTGCATATACACTCTTCTCCCCTCGCATTCAGATGCCATATACAAGGACGAATTGAATTTAAATTCAGCCATCTCCCACTAAAGGACACCAATGACAAGATCAAACAGGTATGGATTGTTGGTGCCAAGTTCTATGGTATTCTTGGACCCTTTACCTGAGTTTTCATTGCTTCCTATTCCATTTGCCAATCCAATGTGGGTAACGTTTCCCACCCACGTTCCAAGCGGAGGTGATTTGAGCACACCGAGTCCTTTGAGGTCCCTGCCAAAGGGGTCCCCTAGAAGCTCCAAGAACTTGCTGCTAAACATAAGGTGGTTCTGTGTATCCCTCAGAAGTATATTTGCTACAAGACTTTCATGGCCGAGGTGAAGGATTATTTATGTCATAGAGCTGGGGAACCCAACACGAAGAAGCTTGGGGTTTTGAAGTGGAAGCACTATATTTCCAAGCGCTGAGGATGTGGGTTCCTTATCAAGGCAATCGTGCCTATCAAGGATTATAATCAGAGAATTTATTAAGGGATCTGCGCTAGTTTATGCACCAAAACAGTGAAGGTTGATATCTCTTGTGACAGGAGGGCTGAGTTGTAAATTTCATGGAAAGATTTTTTTTATTGAAGGAACCCTTGCAAATGAAAAGGAGACCATTCGACATGCCTTATGACCGAGATTGATATGTATCTATGTCAGAATTATGCCTACTATAGAAGTGAGGTTGGATTCAAGAGGTTGTTTGGCTTGACCGCTCGACAAATGTTTCAAGCAATCCACTGATCAAGGTACTGGAGGACACTCCATGCTTTAAGATCACGCATCCCTATGTTGCTCTACAATTCGGTTCACCTAGATTGTGTTGGAGATTTTCAGACCCGCGAATCAACTTCGAGGGAATTTGCGTGAAGGTTTGAAGCAAGTTTTATCTATAGCGGCAACCTCAATTGAGAACAGTTGAGCAACCTCGTATTCTCTTTCTACCAGAGATTCCTCTCTTCCAGCAAAAGAAGATACTTCATTTTCCTTTAACACGGAAATGGATTAGTCCACTATGTTCAATAACAATGTGGTCGATCTGTCAAGTGCAATTGTATTTCTCAGCCTTCGAGTTCACGGCCTGGTTGATTCCTTTACGAGACTCATCCAAAAATGGAGTATATTTAAGAAGGCCTTGCTTTGAGGAGCTTAATGGGGAGTTCATGAATGAGATGGAGGTATGATGTGTATGTGGTGCGTGAAAGAAGTGGCAGATGTAAGAGGAAATCCAAACTATATAATTCATTCCTTTGAAAATCCGTTAGTGGCAGATATTTACAAATAGGTGCACAGCTCCAACCTTTATTTCTGGTACAATTTTCATAGCATTTTCCACTCTAATCACTTTTTCCAAAACAATTGATGAAAAATCTTTTGAAAACTTGCAAAGACAACCTGCAACAAATAGTGTTGCATTTACCTTGTTTGAAATTAGTATTTAGGCATCATTGAAGGAAGGTGAAACCACTTCAGGATCACATTTCCCAAAAGCTTTAGTCCACTCTGCCATACTCTGTATTGTTCAACTTCATGTTTCATCATCTTTTCTTGCTTCTGTAGGATCAAAACCCCAGATATTGCCAGTGTACACAACTTTAGTATCACTCTCTCTTGATGTCTAGATCCAGACATACATGTCATTACCACAGAAAAGTTAGTTATATCTCCAATCTCACCAGAGAAGGACTCAAACTCCTCCCAGATCTTACCATCCATTTCCCGTAATCGTTGACTTAGATCTTGAATAACTGCAGAACATAACTGAGTCTCAAAATCACTTGATTTCGTATTTGCTTTATGTTGTCCATATTCTGGCTTTGGAAAATGAACTACAAACAGGGTGCAAAAAGACAGTAAGAAACAACAAAGTGCAACACCAGAGATGCTCAAGAAGCTTTTTGAATCAATATCCATAAAAGATGTATTAAGAAGATCAAGTTCCTTTGTCAATGTCCTGAATTCAAAACAAATATTACGCAACGAAGCTTTCAGTGACTCAACTTTTGCATCTTTCGTTTCCAGCCATTATAAAGACTTCCTTCAATATTAGGATTTGATTCTTCTCGGTTCAATTGATTTTCAATCATATGTGAATGCCTATTCAACAATCCCAATAGTTCTACAACATTTTTTTATCACTTTGCCCCTGAGATTCAAAAACCACCTTTGAAATTCAAATGTTCTAGCTATATTAACAACAACTAAAAGACTGTTTGTAGCAGCATAATTAAGATTAAGAATGAACTTGGACTTCTATTTTATTGGGAACGAAGAAAATGTTGAAAACTCAGTGGTCAAAAAGGAAAGGGAGGAAGAAATGACTGCAGAAAGTGAACTTGTTTTGAGTTCAGGCCAGCGGTGATGTTTTAGTCCTTTAGGCATTGTTCATGATGAAAATGTCAAAGGTCTTCTCCAGATCCAAAGTTCCAGTGTGAGACTATTTGATGGATGCCCGAAAAGTATTGGCTAAAGTCTCTCCAACAAAATCACTTTATAAGGTGTGCATTATTTTTTTAAGAAGGGAGCGTGCACAAAATTTTGATTTTTTCATTCATTTCACTTTTATAAAGTAAAACCATAAACATTAATTCACTTTTTAAAGATACATCATAAATTGATTTTTTTCTAAAGTGATGTTTTTGGAGTAATAAGGGTATGTTTTAATATTTTGGAGTGATAAGTTTTTTGGAGTGAGAAGTAAGAGGTGATTTTTGTACATTTTGGAGAGATAAGGAGTATTTCTAATGGAGTAATAAGTGATTTTGTGGAGTCATAAGATGCCTATTTTGTAATTTTGGAGAGATAAGTGAATTTGTTTGAGTGAAAGTCATTATTGTAATCCAAAGTAATCTTTTACTTTGAGAGTGATTGAGTCAGTGCAGGAATTTTTTTTAGGACAATTTACTTCCAAAGTTTGCAAGTGTGACATTCTCATTGAGAAGTTTCCATGACAAAGTTGTGACATTGAAGAATGATGTACTCCTGTAATTAATAAAATCACAATTTTTGTGGTGCTTGTGTCCTAGATTCGCCTAAAATTGAATAAGGGGATCTTAGGTACACCGTGTGTAATGAATTTGTGTGCATGACTTGTGTTCAAATTATCAAAATTCTCTCTTTGTATTATTCTTAAACAACTACATGCACATAAGCAAGCTTAAGTATAAGAACGCTTAATCAAGCTCCTGTAATCAAGCTTAAGTACACAAGAACAAAGCGTCACATCATCAACTTGAGATCTTCCAAGCAATCACATTTCACATCATGTAATCAAAGCAATCGAGTTAAGGACGCTTCAAAATCAAGTATTTCAAGCCAAGATGACATCAACATCATCAACACTTTTTGTATCACTTGTAGATAAACATTTTTTAACTGAATTGTACGGGTACATTCTCGGTTGTAACCGACACCCTAATTTGAATTGTTAAGGTGAATACATTAAGTTAAGTAAGTATTCAATTGGGTCATCATGATTGAACTTGTCATTTGTCTCTTGGGTGCATTTTCAACAGTGTGCGACACCCTTCCTTTTTTAAAATCAGCACCTTCAGTGAGTACATTCAAGAAAGCACAAAGTGTCAGTAATCAATCAAGCAAGTTTAAGCAAGCCATCTAGCAAGAAATCATCATCAAACGAGTGTGAATTCTCATATTCTATTCTTCAAGTGAGCATCAAATCAAGCCATTGTTTAACGCAAGTGTAATAAGCAAAAATCCAGCGAGCGTGTCATCCAAACAACAAAGCAAGAAAGCGTGTCAAAATAAAGTGCGAAAGTTCAAAGCACGATATCTAAAACAAACAAGCCAATGTGAAGTTGATTAAAGAATTCACAAAGTGTCAATGAAGCATTCAAGTAAAGGAATCGTCATCTAGCAAGCATGAAATCAATAGATCAATCAACCAAGCAACAATACAAGCAAGCCTGAATTCAAAGTGAGAAAGCTAACATGGCGACACACATTCAAATGTCCCAAATTCTTAACAATTTGATTTTATCATCAACTGGTGACATGGTGAAAATCAGCAAAACAACTCTTGCTAATATTCAAGTGCATCCTCAACATGCACATGAAATGATTGAGCTCCTTCAACTAGAGTTGCAACTACAAAGAACTAAGTTGCTAGAGAAGAGTGATGCTTCCAAGTCTTTGAACAATACAAATACAACTGATGATTCCAAGTCTTTCATCTGTACAGATGAAGATAAATATGTTGATTCCAAGTCAATGATCCAACCAACTTCAAGTGTCGAAGTGGTCCCTGATCCAATTCAACTTTCTTCCAGACCAATCATTAAGCCATGGGAAGAAATCCAAAGTAACAAAAATCAACGAGGCTTAGTGTATGTCAAAAATGACACCAAATTGCATATCCCAGATTATTCAAGGCCCATTAAGTTTGTCAGTGCAAGGTTTCTTACACAAATTAAATCGGCTAGTTATGAGAAAGTTGAAGATAAACAGAAATACACGCAAACAGAAGTTGCAGCCAAACCAAACTACCTTCATTGTCAAAGAATTGGTCATCTGGAAGATCAGTATTTTGATCTCCATCCTTGTCACCATTGTGGAAAGTCAAATCATTCATAAACACAATGCAGCAAATCATTGTGCAATATAGATTATTCATGGATTGATCCCTCGTAATGGTCATCCACGATCAAAAGATTGTATAAGTTTTACAATCGAATTCACTCACACATAATGCAACCAACAGTAAAAATTAAGATGGTACCCTAATGTAGCTGAATGGGGGAATACACCAGTGAAACACTCCTACACCTAAGGGGGGGAGTTCGACAGTAATTTGAAGAAGATTGTCTCTCCTTTCAGCTGACAAAGGGGGGGGAAATGTCAATGTAATTGACAATGGTTGTCAAACTGAAAGTCTCGAAAACATTAGCAAAGCAGCTAGCGGGCATTTTCATCAGCGAGTGAGCATCAACAAATTCGCCAGTGGTCGATCGACAATAAAGTCAGCCGTGAGAAGTTCTCAAACACAACAAAAACAACAGATGAGTTGTTTTTCAACGCCATCAGCCAGTGTGCATTCTCAATATTTTGTCAGTAGACAAAGGATGATGATTGCAAGCAAAGGACAGATGGATCTTTTTGTAGCTTGGCACGTGATGGAGTTTTCAAGAAACATTTAGAGATGAATTAGACATGCAATTGATTCATGTTCTCTTTAGAATTGAGTTTTTTCAGCATCCAACTTTGGTGGTTTTTCAGGCAAATATTTTATGAGGATCAACAATTTCAGCATGAGAACTTGGAAGATGGTTCATGGTTCATGGTTATTTATTTGGACTTATCATTGAGGGGGGAAATGTTAACCTCACTCTCACATTAAAAAACAATTCTAAGTCCAAATAATTAAATTAATTAAAATCATGAAAGTTATGATTTAATCCTACCTTTCTAGATTGAGTTTGTTCCTCATGGTTAGGAGTCAGTTTAGGCTTAGTTGGTTGAGGGATTCTCTCCAACTAGTTAGGCTCCTAGATTAGTGTGTTGCTGAGATATTTTCTCAACCATAGTGTCCAAGATAGACATACTATCTTGAGACCAACTTCCTCGTGTTTATTTGTACTATTATCATTCTTTGTGCATTGGATTGATTAATAATGAGAATATGAGGAATGTTGTAAGGCTAAGGCCTTTTCCACCATGCCTGGTTTTTCTATATGTCTAATATTTATTTTATGAGTGTGAGTGTGTTATTATTAGTTTGTTCAGTTTTCTTCAGTGGAGTGGATAAAAAGGGCATAATTATAATCATTATTGTATACTAGTGAGTGTACATAGTTTGCATTGAGAAAGTGAGCTAATTATCTTGGGATTTGTGCAAGGAAATAGGAGGAAGCATGAGGCCTATTTTACCTAAGTATTAGGTATAATAGAATCAGGAAAAGGAGATCAGTATTACAGTGTAGGTTGAGCTTCATGGATTAAAGTTATATGTAACAGATCATTATTCTCATCTGATTTAATTCAAATAGGGGAGGGTTTTTTTCCTAGTTGGGTTCCCTAGTAAAAATTGTGTTCATTGTGATTGAATGATTGCATGTGTTTCCATTGTGAGTTTTCCTTCCAAAAAATTTAGTAGAATAATTTTGTGTCTATTGGTTTCAGTGTGATTTCATTAGTAGCTGCAAATTCCAAGTTATTTCTACATGGTATTAGAGCTATTCAAAACTACATAGAAACCAGGTCCCTCATCATATCTCAAAGAAATTTCGAAAAGAAAAATTGTGGTGCAAGTATTTCTTCAGTGCATGAACAATGTCTTTCAATGGGTTGAGGTTTGAGTATGCATTGGAGGGAACTCTGAATTTTTACACTTGGAAAGAAAGAATGGAAGTATTTTTGGATGACAATGGAATATTAGATTACACAAAAAAAAAATTATTCCAAAACTTGCAACATCAAATGCACAACAATTGGCTCAATGGAAGAGAGACAAGACAAAAAACAAGATGATTATCTTGGAGGGATTCATAGATCATGTAGTTTTTAATTTGCATGGCAAGGAGACTAATTTTTACTTTTGGAGAAATCTAATAGACCTATTCTAAAGCAACAATGATACCAGGAAGATGGAATTGAAAGATAAGCTCAGGAACATTTGAATGAATAAAAATGAAACTGTTGTTCAATAACTATCCAGATTCACTCAATTGAGAGATTAAATTGGAGGAGTTGGAGAGAATGTGCCATCGTCAAAAATTGTGAGCTTAACAGTCCTTGGTCTACCAAAGTCCTGGCACAACTATCAGGATTCAGTTAATGGTAGAGAAAAGCTCTCATATAATGAGATACTTTGCTATGATCTGGTGCAGTAGGAGGAGATTAGAAGAAACACTAGAAATGTAGTCACATCCAAAACTAATGAGGAAGAAAACTTTGCTTTAGAGGGAAAAGGAAAGAAATCCAAAGGCAAGAAGGTCCAAGGCAAGGCAGAATCCATTCAAAACCATGGCAAGAAGAAATACCTCAGTAAAATTAAATGCTTTCGCTACCATGAGTATGGAAAGTATGTAACCAAGTGTCCACACAAGAAATCCAGTAAGAATTTTGCAATAGGAGCAGTAGGAGATGCTCTCACATCAAAATTCGAGTTGGATTTCACCCTCATTGCATGCATGGCAATTATTGTATGAGGTGGTGTATGGTACTTAGACTCTGGTGCTTCATTGCATATGACAGGAAATAAGGGGTTCTTCCACAACTTAGAGGATAAAAACCTACAATTACAAATAGAGCTTGGAGATGATGGAAGGTCTAGTACCAAAGGGATTGTCACTGTCACCTTTAAGAGAGATTCAAGCTCCCAACTTCACTTAAAGAATGTAATGTATGTGCTTGGTTTGAAGAAAAATATAGTTTTTGTAGTTGCACTTGAAGACAAAGGATATGATGTGGTGTTTAGTAAAGGGAAGGAATATTTGAAGCATGTTGCTACTGGAAAAGTAAAACAAATTGATGTGAGAGTTAAAAATATCTACAAGATAGAGGTGGATGCATGTGTTGCATTGAGTAGCAAGGAAGAATATATTCAGCGGCAAGATGTTGGAGAGATCTAGCATAGGTGCATGGGACACATACACCATGGAGCTTTGAAAATAATGCAACACATCATCATTGGACATACGTAATGCACCCTTAATCAACATGGTGTCTACAAGGGATGCACTCTTGGAAAATATGTTAAATTCTCCTTCCAAGGTCAAGATAGTAGAGCTAAAGCCATCTTGGAGTATGTTCACTGAGATGTGTGTGGACGATTCTCCACAGTCTCAAATGAAAAGCATAGGTATTATGTGAACTTCATAGATGTCTTTTCTTGCAAGTGTTGGATCTATTTCATGAATAAGAAAGATGAGTTCTATACAAAGTTTTTTGAATTTAAAACCTTATTTGAAGATGAGACTAGAAAGAAAATTAAATCCTTGAGAATTGATCACGGAGAAGAGTGTGTGTCTAATTCCTTCAAATAATTATGTTCCAACGAGGGAATTAGAGGGGAGTTTATTGCACCCCACAACCCAGAGTAAAATGGGGTTGCATAGAGGAAACATAGAAGTATTGTAGGAGTTTCTAGAGAAATTTTGCATGACCAAGGAATGCCACTATCCTTGTGGGAAGAAGATCCCAATACAAATTTTTAGTTGCAAAACATGAACCCTCACAAAATTATTGGGATGATTACAACTCAAGAGGCTTTCACTAGGAGTAAGCCAGATGTCTCCCACTTTCACATTTTTGGGTCCATAGTCTATTGTCATGTTTCCAAATATAGCAAGAAAAAGTTGGAGCCCACTACAAAGAGGGGGGTCTTTGTAGGCTATACTGAGACACCTCATATTTAGAAGGTGTACATGCCCTCACTTAGGATGATTGTTATGAGGAGGGATGTGATATTTGATGAGGAGAAAGCCATGAGGAGTTCTCTAGAGTGACAACTAAGCATACCACCATAGGGGGAGCTTCTAGCTCCAAAGGAGGAGCCTAAGTTAGATTCACAAAGGTATATATTGCTCAAAGGCAAGAGGATCTTAGAGGAGGAGGATGTGGAGCAACCACATGTGGAGGAACGGAGAGTAGATCAAGTGAAGGAACCCACTCACACAGATCCTTCTAGAGAAGGGAGGAATAGGACAAGGATGGTTGGCATATTTGTGAAGGAAGCTCAGGAGTAGGTTGGATCTCCTAGCTCCTTGCTCAGACAGAGGATATCACCGAAAGATACACAAGATATATGGCAATCATGATAGATTTGGAAGCTTTTGGGCCATATTCTTTTGAAGAAGTTGTTTCCCAGTAGGTGTGGGTAGATTCCATGGTGGAGGACTATGACTCCATCATGAAGAATGATGCTTGGAAGGTTGTGGCTAGACCTGAAGGAAAATCTATTTTTAGATCCAAGTGGGTGTATAAAGGTGAAATGTGCAACTAATGGCATTGTTGAGAAATACAAGGCTATATTTGTGGCAAAATGCTTCTCATAGGTGGCAGGGATTGATTATGAGGAGACATTTTCCCATGTGGCAAGATACTCATATATCATGACCACACTTGCATTGGAAGAATAGTTTGGGTGGAGGATCCACCAAATGGATTCTAAAACTTCATTCATCAATTGAGTGGTTGAGGAAGAGATCTACATTGAACATCCTGAGGGGTTCAAGATATTTAGAAACAAGACACATGTGTGTAGGCTCAAGAGAGCCCTCTATGGTCTCAAGTCGGAACCTCATGCTTGGTACACTTGCATAGAGTCTTATCTCCATGGATTGGGTTTCACTAAAAGTGGATTAGATGCCAATCTATACTACATTATGGTAGATGACAGTCTGCTCATCTTAGTTCTAGATGTGGACAATTTGATACTAACAGGAGATGACATGTTGATTCGTTCTTGTAAGTAGGACCTTGCAAGAGAGTTCGAGATGAAATATATGGTTTTGAAGCACTAATTCCTTACCTTGGAGGTCTGGCAAGGAGACATAAAGATATTTCTTGGATAGGGGGAGTACACCTCTGAAATCATTTAGAGATTCCACATGCAATATTACAAACCCATGAATACTTCTCTAGGTACTAACTGGACGAAAGAAGATGATTCTACAAGGGAGTCAGTAGATGGAACTATCTATAGACAATTGGTGGGATCCTTGATGTACTTGGTGCACACAAGGCCCAATATTTTTTTTGCAGTGAACCAACTTAGTCAGTTCTTTGTGTAGCCTTCCAACCTTCATTGGAAAGCAACAAAACATGTCCTAAAATACCTCATAGGTGTTGGGTGCAGGAATTGCACTTAAGCAAGCTTCTTCAACACTTAATTGTCAACCCTAGGGTTTCATAAACTTAGAGACAAATCATAGGCAATGCCAAAAGTGGTATAAACTTTTCCTATTCCTAATCTTGATTCTTAAATGCAATGTTGCAGAATCGGACAAAAAACAATCTTAAAGGAAATAGACAGCAAAGCAATTCTAGTGCTGGAATTTAAAAGAATAAATTGTGAGGAAATCAAGTAAAGGAACTTTCACAACAACTGGAAGCAATATTAAATGCTGAAATGAAATACCATGTTTATCTTGAGTATGGATGGCTAACAGCTTAACAAGTGGGCCCTTGCAAAGATTTTTTTCCCAATTGATCTTCCTTCTACACCAAGCAGCATGTTCTTGTACTATTGCAATCTACTTGCACTAGTGCAGGTACGGTACTTATGTGAAAACGCATATTTTACCTTATTTACCAAAGACTTATGTCTTTTTGGAGGTGCTCTAAGCCTTTCCTGTGACAAGAGACCAACTCTTTCACTGAGACAAACCTTCATTCACCAAAGTTTCCAATTTACTTTCGAAAGAATTAAAAGAAGTGTTGAAAAGAATTGCAATTACAAGCTAGATTCTGAGATAAATTACACGTGAAAAGGAATGCTTTAATTAACTAAACTTTGCAATGAAAGAAAACTTCATAAGGAAAAAACAATTCAGAATAACCAAAGCAACAGTCAGTAATTTGCATGCATCAAACTAACTTTCAGCAATTCACTTATAACGTTTATGTTCTTTTTTCTTAAGCCATAAAATGCAAGTGTAAAGTATGGTGATCATAATAATGTCATTCCTTAATTCACATAAACATTCTTAGATCCTTCAGAAGTATAACTCTTAACATTAAGAATGATTACTTGAATTAACAATACTTTTTCTTGCACGAATAAATGAAATTATACGCAGGAAAAGGAACGCAACACTTGCAGTGAAGTAAATGAATAAACCCTAGTGTAGGAAACTACATGTATTGGTACAGGAAGAATCTTCCTGCATGACTCGAGTGGAAGAAAACTAAGACAAAAATTGCAGGAAAAGAATTGCAGGAAGGAAATTGCAAGAAAGTAATTGCAGGAAAAGAATTGCAGGAAGGAAATTGCAAGAAGGTAATTGTAAGAAAGAAATAAACTTAATTAAAGTTCCAAACTACGGATCCATTCATGCTTGACTATGAAATGAATTTAACTCAGAACTTCTGAAATAAACATAAGAAAAATCCAAGCCATGCAACTACAAATTAATAAATGTTCGCACAAACATTTTAAATGGCGAAAGCACAAGGGTAAACGAGCTGGGTTGGCTGGGCCCTAGCCAACCAACTTGTTTCCCATTTAGGAAACGAAACAGTTCAACACTTATTCATGCATGAAATAAATATTAGACACAGTGTGAAGAAAGATGGCATGTTCCTTGTATTAAACTTGATTAGCAAATATACATGATAATACGAATCCAACCCAGAACCGAGGGCGATACAAAATTACAAAGTAAATGAAATTACAAACTTATAGATCGCTAGCTTGGCTCTACCTACAGTCTACATTATATACAGTCTCTCAGCCTTAGCCATATTCTACTAATTACAGTCATTTCCTATTCAAGTCTTTCAGCCGAACGGACTAACAAACAACATTGCAAAACCAACTAATGGTTATAATAAAGCACAAACTTTTCTAGCCGTAGACCATATTCTTGGCAAGTATTCCTAACTATACACCACCAATATCCATATTCAAATAGTTTGCAACCGAACTAGGAGTCGTGGATCAAAAACTCCTGTGTGGAAGGATTCGAACTATCACGGAGATCACAGAGCAACATCATTGGCAGTGCAGAAATTTGCCTGCACTGATCACGCTAAATAATGATTAACACTTAGTTCTTCAATTACTTTTAGGAAAGTTAAACATAAGTTGCAAGAGACACTAAAAGGCATGAAATTTATGTAATGTAATTAATAAATCACTTAATAAATATTAATTATGAAATACGAAGTATATGTAGGAATAGATGATTATATTGGACTAGTGCAGGAATGAGAGGGTTAAATAGAGATAAAACAAAGTTAAGGCTTATGGGAATAAGGTAAAAATAGAGCAATTTGGGACACCAACATCCTCCCATCCCTAAGTTGGTGTGTGTCCTCACACAACATTTTACCTTCTGCAAGAAATCTTCAAAAATGGGTGGTCAGCTCTCAATCTTGTACTTCAATACTTATCCCTGCTTTCAACACCTTTGGCTTTTTACCTCAGGCTCCTTTTAGCTGATTAGTCACCTTCTTGAGGTGTTTCTAGCACTTAGAAGCCTGATAATTCCATACTTTCACTTGTTGTTTCTGCTTCTTGACCTCTGCGAGTAGCTCTACCTCACCTTGCTTTTGCTAATTTTTCTCCTTCATGACCTAGTTCAAAGCCTCCAGATCATGGATTTGTTGCTCCTATTCCACTATTCAGTTTTTGAGGTAGAGGGTAGAGGGATTTGTGCTCATATCTGTTGAGGGATTTTATCCCCTAGGGCTTTTGGGTGGAACCCTAGCAGACTGAAAGTTGTCTAAACAAAGAAACATGCACACACACAGCCATTATGCTAGCAAAACCTAATTCTAAAGTAAGAAGGACGTACCTCAGGTCCTACGTTCGAGTAGTTCCTCAAGGGTCCAAACCCTTCTTCATGTCCCTTTCTCTCTTTTCCCTGCAAAACCAACAATTCCAAAGAATGCAGCAGTACATGGACAAAGATTTATACAAAAATCATCTTTATGTTATACAAGAAGGAAGTTAGTTATGAACTTTTAAACATCCATTC
>APFE031016874.1:11353-28926 GCA_000404065.3 Pinus taeda | reverse complement strand
GCAAACTATATTTTGGGAATGGAAATTAAAAGAGATCAGGCAAAGAGGAAGCTCTGGTTAAACCAGAGGAAGTATGTCGAGACAATATTGCAGAGGTTTAATATGCAGGATAGTAAACCGGTGAAGGTTCCTGTTCCTGTAGGTGTGAGGTTATCTGCTGAACAGTGTCCCAAGACACAAGAAGAGGAAGAGGACATGTCCCGTGTTCCATATGCAAGTGCAGTCGGTAGCTTGATGTATGCCATGGTATGTACTAGACCAGACATTGCACATGCAGTGGGCGTATTGAGCAGGTTTATGTCAAAACCAGGGAAGGAGCACTGGACAACAGTGAAGCGGGTTTTCAGGTATTTGCGTGGCACTAGTGATTATGGTTTGTGCTACCAAGGAAGACCAGGATTGGACAGAGCGTTGGATATTCATGACTTTTTTTATGCAGACTGGGCTGGAGATCTCGATCAGAGAAGATCTACAAGTGGGTATGTGTTTAACCTATTTGGAGGTGCAGTCAGTTGGATGAGTAAGAAAAAATATGTAGTGGCACTATTAGCTACAGAGGCATAATACATGGCAGCCACTCATGCAAGAAAGGAAACAGTTTGGTTGCAGAGATTGTGTTGAAGTATGAGGTTAGGACAGGAAGCTATAAGGATAGACTGTGATAACCAAAGTGCAATTTTCTTGGCAAAGAACCCTGCATAACATTCAAAGACAAAGCACATTGATGTTCAGTATCACTTTGTGAGGGATATGATAGAAGACAGAAAGGTGTTGCTGGTAAAGGTGGACACTTTGAAGAATACTACAGATGCATTGAAAAAATCAGTGAGCTCTGAGAAGTTCCCTTGGTGTAGAGAAACAATGGGCATTTCAAAGCTAGAAAAATGATTAAGCTCTCTTGTGGCCCCCTATGGAAAGAAAAGAACAAGTGGGAGAATGCTGGGTTGTGTTATATTATTTCCACGACTAACCCACGTAGTTAACCAGGGGGTTAGAGGTGGGGCATAGCACCCCCTTCATTGCGCTAATTGTGTAGTGAGGGGGGGTCATAGGGAGTTTGAGGGGTACCCATAACCGCACTTTATGGGAAAAGTTTTGTTTTGGACCCTATGTTAGGTTGGGCGGACCCACCTATGGTTTTTTGCATGATTTTCGCACATGTTTTTTGGAGGCAATGGTTTTCGGTCCATGGTATTGAACGTGATGGTTTTCGGTCTATGGTATTGGATGCTTCGGCATGTATAAATATGGATTATAACATTGAAAGGAACATAATGAAAAGTCAAGCTGGTAGTCTCGGTTTTGGGATCCAAGGGAAAATCCTCTATGTATATGTGTTTTATGTGTTATGCTTTCGCATTGTTTATTTTCTGTGTTTTAGAATTTATATGCAGGTAATTTATATACGGGGTTAAAACCTACAAATGGGGGACAAAGACACTTCATAAATAGGGGTATGCTAATATATTATCAAAGTAGAATCATAGGGGATAATGGGGTTATGATAGGTAAGTAGGATTTTACTCCAACTTTTTATTAAGTAAATGGAAAAACAAGTGACAAAAATGTATTTTTCATGAAGGAGATATATCATAAATAAGCTATTGTAATCCTAATCCTAATCCTTCATCATAAAAATAGTTCTACCTATAGGCAATGTCTCAAAATTAAAACAAAATATGTAGCGACTAAAGAGTATATATATTGCTTGCATGAATCCTAGAGCCATGATTATAAGCAACATAGTAGATGACACCTAGAGCTTTATCAACTCTTTTTAGAGCATATGTGTGATATGGTTTTGCTTCGTGTAGATGTGAATGTAGGAGATATTCTGAAGTGTTTGTTGTATGAATGCACTTCATCCAATTTGTTAGTAAAGGATAGTGGTATTGGGAGAGTCCCTTGACCCAGTTGATGTTTCCTTTTGAATCCCCATAGATCTGTATATCATTGATGTTGAGCCATTTTGAAATGAAGAGAATGCCCCACAATGTTGTGACTTATGCCCTGTTGTTGGTTTACCTCCCTCCCTCCCACAAGAAGTGATAGTAACTATCGGGTTCAGTGACTATGAAAGCTCCATGACCACATAGACTATTATAGCAAGCGCCACAAAAAAGGAAACAAGAAACTTATGCCACATATCCAATTTTTTTACCCTTCTCAAACATTGTTCTCTTTTCCTGGGTCCAACTTCTAAGAAGTAGGCCACAATCCCCAACACAGTTGTCCTCAAACCCACACTTGAATGTTCAAAGATCCTACGATTCCTACATTGCCAAATTCCCCAGAAGATGTAGAAACGTAAAGTGTAGAACTCCTTTTGTGTCTCATACCAATGTTTGAGGCATCTTTCCAATGTGCAGGTAATCCAAATTGCCTCAATCTCTAGGGTGTAAAGGATTGTGCTCTAGACCTCTGTGGCAAATGGGCACCTCAAGAAAATATGAAGAACATCCTCCAAATTCCATGTGCAAAGGGGAAAAATGCTTGGTTCGATAAAACCTCTTTAAGAAAGATTCTCCCATGTGAGGATTTTATTATGTAAAGACAACCAAACAAAACACTTGAGTTTCAATGGAAACTCCCAAGTCCAAGACTTTTGTAGTCAAATGTGATCCTCAGCAGAAGGCAAAGATTTGGTAATATTCTTGTATAGTTCTATGACAATGCTTTGTCCTTTATGTGATTGACCAGCCTAGTACATCCAATCCATCTCATCTGAAGTTAAAATCCCTGTAGGATTAATATGTATAATATATTGTTACCACTTTGAGGTCAGGAAACCAATAAGACCTATGTCTTGTACCCTAAGCCAGGACTGGAAATTATGAGAAAGATCCTGAAAACAAAGAAAATGTGAGAGTACAAAGATACCTCTACCATGAAGATGTTGAAGAAGACAGACATATAAAGAATGATTTCCCTATAAACCCTAGATAGTATCCAAGCCACCTTTTACTTTTGTGCCATTTCCAACCTCCCAACAAAGGTCCCCAACTAGCCAATGTTTTTTTTTTTCATCATGCTACATCAAATGTAGGAGGGGGTATGTGAAAATTTCGCACCATATTTGATTCAGACATCAAATGCCTTATAATCCAGATACTTACCTCTAATGATCAGTGACTAGATGCCCCTACTAGATCGAACTCTCCATAAACTTGTGCAGATTAATGCCCCGTTGAAAGAGAGCATATCCATTATCCCCCAGACCCCCTCTTCAACAACTTTAACAATTAGAGGCAAGCACACCAAATGAATTTTTCTAGATTTTTTAGTGCCAGTCCACAAAAATCTGGCCATAATAGCATCAATCTTGTTTATGATTTCCATCGAAATCATATATAAATGCATCCAATAGACCGATAGGGACTACAAAACAACTCTGGTTAGAATGCATCTACCTCTAATGGTGAGCCACTTGTATGACAAATTTTCCAATTTATGTTCAAATTTACAAATAATCCAACCCCAATCTGAGTTCAAATAATGATTATGCTTTAAGTTAAATCCTAAGTAAACCAAGCCAAAATCCAATAGTAGAGTTGAGATGCCAAAAATATCACATATCTTCACTATCACATGATCCTCCAATTGTGCATAGATCAACTCATATTTCAGGTTCATATTCATGACAAGGTTGGCTTCATAGCTAAAGGATGTAAGAATAAGATGGAAATAAGTCCATTTGGGGATAGAAATCCCTCCACCAAATAGATGGTTTTCGACAAACATTAAGTGGGAAACATTGATTCACGGAGTCATCGTGATGCCCTTGATGAATCCTCGTTCTTTGTAATTATATATCTTTCTGCTAAGGGCTTCCATGATGAGAAGGAAAAGAAGGGGTGGCAATGCGCATCCTTGATGCAATCCTCTAGAAGCCTTGGAAAAGGAAGTCGGGAACCCATTGATAATAACATCAAAGTTGGCAATGGTCACACATGCCATATTCCAATTGATTTTTAGTTGAAAAAGACCAATTTTATATAAAATCAGTCTCAAAAATTCCAAATCCACACTCTCGAAAGCTTTCTTTAAATCAATTGGCATTAAACTAGTTGTCGATTAGAACAATTCCTTAAAGTTTAATTATGTAATTTTCTACTTTACAAGTAATTTGTAATTTTCTACTTCAGAGATATATACTATCAAATTCATTTGGTTTCTTTCCGTTGGTAATGTTTTATTTATTTTATTGAGTTTAATAAAATTAATTGTGGAATTTTAGTTTTTTTGACCTTGTGTTTCTAGTATTTTGACACTATAATGATAGTAATATGAATGAACTCTGTGTTAAAAAAATAAATTTCGTCAATTCTTAAGAAAGAAAATAATAATTTGAAATAATTTCATTCACATCCTTTAGCTATGAAGCCAACCTTTAGCTATGAATAGTAATTGCATTCACATGAAAATTATAATACCATATAAATACATTAGGTTATGTCTCAAGATAGCTAATGTATCTTGGAGATGCAATCTCTTGGTTGAGTGCATATCTTAGCCACACACCAATCTAGGAAGCTAACTAGTTGGAGAGAATCTCTCAACCAATTAGAGCTCAATGAACTCTCAAATACAAGGAACAAACTCCTATACATAGAATGAATCACAACCAAGACAAGTAGGAATTATATTTTCCAAGTCCCCCCTTTAATGACTATTTGTCTCAATCTCAATTAACAAAGTCTAACTATGGTCCTGGTGTTTACAAACATGATAAAAATGAATATGTTGATGTCCATATAAAGAAACAACCATCTATCAAAATGCATGAGTACCAATAGTTGTAACTGCCAATCTACTAGGATGTCCTTCATGTATATGTTTTAGTTAACCATTATCCGCTACCTGTATGTGTACTTGTACCTGTAAATCCCCCTCCATCATCGTCATCATGAGTTTTGTCGGATTACCCATAACCATGTGTTGGGTTTCATTAGTTTACCCTAAACCATGCCCAAGGTTTTGTCAGATGACCCTAAACCATGCCTAAAGGATTCCCTATCCACGTCACTCTCACACATGGTTTCTAGTTTACAACAAACCTACACTACAAAGTGGTTTCTGACTTACCACAAACATGCACTGCAAAGTGGCTTCCAACTTACCACAAACTTGCATTTTCAAAGTAGTTTTAAGATTACCAAGAACTTTATGGAGGTACACATGCCTCATCAGGGTTACATTACACACTCCAACTCATGGATTTACCAAGTACATACTTTCCAAAGATCACTACAAAACATCATACTTTCTTACTAAGGCATGTGTGATTCACATTATAACGTGATATTGAGTCTTCTTTATGATATGTATAATATATTGTTCCCACTCTAAGGCTAGGAAACCGATAAGACCTATGTCTTCTACCCTAAGCCAAGACTGGAAATTATGACAATGATCTTGAAAGAAAATATATGTGAGATTAGAAAGATACCTCTACCATGAATATGTTGAAAAATAGGGATAGATAAAGAATGATTAACTTGTAATCCTTGGATGGCATCCAAGCCAACTTTGACTTTTGTGCCTTTTCCAACATCCCAACAAAGCCCCCCAAAAAACCAATGTTTTTTCTTCATTATGCTACTCCAGATGTAGGAGGTATGTGAAAAATTCACACCATATTTGATTGAGACATCAAATTATCATAATCCAAATAATTACCTCTAATGATCAGTGACCAAATGCCCCTACCAGATTAAAATCTCTATAAACAGTTTCATATTAATGCCCTATTGAAAGAGAGAGTATCCATTATCCCCTAGCTCCCCTCTTCAACAACGTTAACAATTAGAGGAAGGCACACCAAATGGATTTTTCCATATTGTTTAGTGCTAGAACACAGAAATATGGCCATAATAGCATCAATCTTGTGTATGATTTCCATCAAAATCATATAAAAATGCATTCCCTAAATTGATAGGGACTACAAAATAGATTTAATCAAAATGCGTCTACCTCCGATGGTGAGGCACCTGTATGACCAATTCACCAATTCCTGTTCAAATTTCTAAATAATCTAGCCTTAATATGGGTTAAATAGTGATTAGGCTTTAAGCCAATTTCTATGTAAACAAAGCCAAAATCCAATGACAGAGTTGAGATCTCAAAGTATCACATATGTGCACTATCACACGATACTTCAATTATGCAGACATCAATTCGGATTTCCTCGTATTCATAACAAGGCTAGATGCAGAGCCAAAGGACGTAAGAATAAGATGGAAATAATTCCATTTGGGGATAGAAATCCCTCCACCAAATAGGAGTTCGTCGAAAAACATCAAGTGGGAAACATTGATTTAGTGAGTCATCTGGATGCCCTTGATCAATCCTTGTTCTTTGTAATCAGATATCTTTCTACTAAAGGCCTCCATGATAAGAAGGAAAAGAAGGGTGATAGTGCACATCCTTGACTTGATCCTTTGGAAGCCTTGGAAAAGGAAGTCGGAAGTCGGTTGATAATAACAAAAAAATTGGCAATGGTCACACATGCCATAATCCAATGACCAATTTTATGTAAAATCAGTGCCAAAAATCCTACTCCACGATGTCAAAAGATTTGTTCAAATCAATCTTCATTAGACAAGTTGTCTATTATAACGATTTGTTCAAATCAATCTTCATTAAACAAGTTGTCAACTATAACCATTCCTTAAAATTTTCTACTCTGTAAATAATTTGTAATTTTCTACTTTACAAATGTATACTATCAAATTTAATTTGAATGATAATGTTTTATTTTATTTATTTGATTTAATAAAATTAGTTTAGAATTTTAGTTTTTTTTAACCTTATGTTTCTAGTATTTCGATACTTATAGTAATCCAAATGAACTCTGTATTGCAAAAATATCAATTAATTCTGTAATTTTCCACTTTACAAATTTCTACTTTACTATATATACTATCAAATTTAATTGGTTTTTTTGGTAATGTTTTGTTTATTTTATTCCATTTAATAGAATTAATTTATAATTTTGGTTTATTTGACCTTGTATTTCTAGTATTTTAAAGCTATAGTGATAGTAGTCCTAATGAATTATGTGTTATAAAAATATCAATTTCTTAGACTATTAAGAAAGAAACAAATAATTTGAAATATTACTTTTAATATTAAAATATGTTATTTTTTGATCAATTGGTGAATATTTATGGATTATTGATAAATGTGTGAGAATTGTGATATAGTTTTTTAATTTAGCTGAGAGGTTTATTCTGCATGTCAGTATGAGGATAATTTATAATTATCCATACTCAACTTGGAGTTGACACATGCCATTTTAAAATAAAAATTAATATTTTTTAAATTAAAAAATAATGTCAACTACATATATATGGGGTTAACTTTTTTGAAATATTTACAAACCAATAAAAATGAGATATGGTAAAAATATTTCGCTCTCACTCTTAGTTATAAATAAATATTTCCATCTCAATAACATAATTGTATATCCTTTCTAATTTTTTTTTAAAGTAATTAAAAAAAAATGTTGATATTATTTATATTTTCATGTTTCAGTTGGATACAATATAAGTCCTTTTTTTCCAAGGAAATGTCCAAGTGGAACTACCCAAAGAATTGCTTCTTACCCGTGCTTTAGTGATGGGATCTCAACTAATCGAGCTAACCAATGCTTATGTAAATAGACCTTTCTAATATCCATATTAACTAATTTTTTTAATATCAAATTTGGAAACAAATGAAGATATATGTATATATATATGAACCTCAATAAAATGTCTGAATGTACAAATAGAAAAACAATTAAAACTAAAAAGATTCAATTACTAATAACAATAATAAAAGAAAAATGTGTAATTAATTGAATCATTATTATAAAATTAATGTGAAATTTAAAAAATATTAATAGTAAACAAATCAAAGGCATCATGAAATAAAATATCTTAATAAAAAATAAGTAAATTGAAATATATTTAAAATCAATTAAAAAAATTAAGTATTGAACAATTTAAATGTATATTAATTATTTCAAAATCATCTAATGTTTATTATTTATTAAGTTATAATATATAAGATCGAAAAATTAAATTCTTATTGTCAAGTATAATATTTAAAATGTCTCTTATAAGACTTAGTTTGAATTGATGAAAAATTGTTAAAATTGTATTAATTTAAAAAAAATTATTTGATTCCAGTATCAAAAAGTTTATCAAAATAATATCTATAAATAATATATAATAATATAAATAATAAATAAACTTTAATATCAGGAGGAAGAAAAATGTAATCTTGAGATACATTTAAATAAACTTTGAATAAATTTAAAATAATTTAATTATTAATTATTTATAATTTTATTATAATAAGATATATAAAAATGTTAAATTTAAAATCAAAAGTCAAATTTTACGAAAACAAATAAATGGTTTTTATCATTTGTTACACTACGATGTATATGCCAAATACACTTAAATATGTCACCATTGTTTTTATCATTTTGTTACACTACAATGTATATGCCAAATACACTTAAATGTGTCACCATATTAGAAGAAAATGCTTAAAGTAGTTATTAAAATTGTTAAAACTGACAGGTTGATTGGATTTTCAGTTCCTGCGCTGCTTTGAAGTGATTGATTAAACATTTTTATAAATATTAATTATGAAAATAAAATTATTAGTAAATGAAATTGTATGGTTGAAATTTGGATTTTGAGGATTAGAAATTCGATAAATTTATCTTTGGAGGTCATATCGAAAATAAGTTAATTAAACACCATATTATTTGAAGTATGCATGTAGAGTTCAAGATTATTGTATCAGAGGTGGAGTTTGTTGTTAAGTAGTTTTCACCGTTTGTAAATTGTCGAGGACGTCTTTTACATTATGTGAGAATTTGATTAGAGGGAGAATTTGATGTGAATATCACATTATAAATGTGTTTCTTAAGGATTGGCACAATCGCGGCTATTTTACACATAATATGAGGAAGGTTGAGAGATTATTTTATTAAAACAATTGTTTGGTTGAGATTATCCATAAAAGCAATATGTTTATATGGGTGAGAATAGCAAATATTATAGGTAGTTGTTTTTTGCTGGTTTGTTTGTATTAAGGATGTGTAATTAAAAATGGGATAAGTGTTAAATTTAGTTTGAAAAGGATAAAAAGATGAATTTAGATTAGTATGGAGATGAGAAGGAAAAATAATAATATTAGATAAATTTTGAGGCTTTAATGGTTAGGAATTTTTTTTTTTTTAAATAAATTAATATTAACTAGTTAATAAAAGATGATTATGAAGTGAAAATTTTGTGGACATTCATACCATGTTAATTTATGAGTTTATCTCTATTTTTCCTAAGTGGCCTTAGATATTCCTATTTACACATTGCATTTACTACATTTCATAATGTGCATTAATTGCACATTCATTTGTTTTTATGCACTTTCCTTCATTATCATAAATTTGGTAAAAAGGGCTTAAAGAACATCGTACACCGATTAGGACAAAGGTCTTATTAGGTCATCACACTAGGCCAACATGTGAAGTTGCAAAGGGAAATTGTTTGCGTCAACAACAACATGTTGAGATGACGATGCATTGTTAAATTAAATGACATAAAATGCCAATATATTAGGATGATGGTTACCATGTAGTGTGATACGAATATTGGGAAGTTAAGGGATGGAACTTGAAATTACACTAATACAAATTGACAAATTTGTGATTACATAACCAAAAATATCAATCTCAATATTTTTTATAAGCTAAATTACTAGTGAATATGACCAATTTTAGGTCATGTAGCTATAAATGGCCAACCTAAACTACTAAAAATATAGATTGGAGATAAATATATATAGCTAGACAATAACCATAGTTTTTCTTATTTCTGTGCTTTAAGATACCACACCCAATAACATGTATAGTGCAATTATTTATATCATCAATTACAACTTGATTGCATCTCACATTTAAAACTATGGTTAGCTTAAAATAAACCACAACTAAATAAATATACTATTTCTTGATTATTTTTATGTTTTGCAATTGTATATTTATTTTAAATGTGATTTGTTCATTGGTTCTCAGCAATCAATAAATTGACTATATAATTACAATGAATATAAGTAATTAATAATTATATTCTCAACAATATGAATATATTGTTGCATTGTGAAAAAATATGGTAGTATGAGAATTATAAATTTGGGATTGGGGCTCTAAAAAGGTATATTAAATTAAAATAGAGGATATCTATAAAAAAAATGGAGTTATTTTTATAAAGATGAACTAGGAGGGGTTTATATTTTTATAAGATGAATTGGGAGGGGGTTCAAGAAAATGATTTTGGGAGTTTTTTTTCCAAAATCTAATGAGATTAGGGGTATTCTTCATATCTAGTGAACACAAGTGCTATAACATACATTGGCTAAGAGGAGACCATGGTCCATTTACCTACATGAATTGGGCATGGTTATGAAATCCTAAGTTGGTGGTTGTGAAGTGGTATAGTGGTTCAATTTTCACACAAAATTAAGAGTATTTTGTAGTATAAAAGTTAGGCTAATCGGAAAACCTAAGATTCAATTTTGGATTAAGGGGTGTAATTTGGTAAAACAGAGGGTTCTGAGGTAAATTTTAGATATCTTAGTTGGTATTTGATTCTTATTATTAACTAGTTTGAAGGGAGGGACATAATCTCTCTCTCTCTCTCTCTCTCTCTCTCTCTCTCTACACACATAGGCACACACACACACACACACACCATGGATAGAACATTGAGGCTTCCCAAAAGGTGGACAAGAATTTAGAATTGAAGCCATTGAAGGAGGTTTTTGTAAATATTTTGAAGAATTTCCTTCAACATTTACCTCAAATTTGAAGGTATCCCATATTTCTTTCCCAATATATTTTTTTTGTTGAATGCTAAGAGTATTAGTGTTTTTTGGAGTTATCGAGTTTTATTGTTTTTATTTAGGGTATAGTGAAGTCATTTTGGATAGGTCATTGAAATTATTAAAACACAAAGAAAAATAAAAAATTTTGAATGTCTTTTTGTTAGTTGAATGTTGACATGTTTACTATTTTAGGGGAATTATTGGGAGTTATCATTTTTATTCAAGGTGCATTGCATCCTTGTTTTCTAGGTTGTTTTAAACATAGACACCCACCCACACACACACACACATGCCAATTGGGTCTGTCCTCGGTGGTTTGGACGAATGAATGAATCCTCCCCACCCATGTTCAATTCCTGGAAGTGACATGACGAATGTTGACAATATTGATAGTGTGCGTATATTACTCATATGGAATACACAATGTTTTACCTATGAACACACACACATGCACACACACATCAATAGAGGAATTTTGAGGTATGGCCTATAAAAGAAAATAGTATTCTTTAAAATCTTGTGGTAATAGCTAGTTAATTCTAAAATTCATCTAAGTTTCCTCAACATTAGAGGATTTTGCATTCCATTATAGCTTTAGTTTTGTTAGGGTCCACTTTGAAACCTTTATGTGATACAATATGACCCAAGTAGTCCACTTATTGAACCCTAAAGGCATGAGGTGAAGGATTTTCATACATTTGTTTCTCTTCCAATAGCTTCAAGATCCTTTTAACATGTTGTACATGCTCATGCAAATATTTTTTATAGATTAATATATCATCAAAAGATACTAACAAAAAAATTCTAAGGAATGGTTTGAAAATAGAATTCATCAAGCATTGAAATGTTTAAGGTGCATTACTATGTCCAAATGACATAGAAAATGACTCATAATGGCCTTCGTGTGTTATAAATGTTGTTTTTGAAATGTTTTCTTTCCTCATTAGGGTTTAATGATATCCCCAATGAAGGTCTAACTTAGTAAAGGAAACCACTCCATGCAATTCACCTAGTAATTCATTAATAACATGAATAGGAAAGTTATCTTTCATGGTTATTCTATCGAGCTATATGTAATTTGGACACATACACCATGAATCATCCTTTTTCGTAACCATAACCATTGTTGAAGAGAGAACACTTTGACTAGGTTGAATCATGCCGACCTTTAACATTTCTTGAATCAAACACTCAATCTCACTCTTCTATGGATATGGATACAAGTAAGGCTAATGATAGGTGTGCACTTCTAGGTATCAGATGAATATCATGGCCATGATTTGTAATAGGTTGAAGACCCTTATAAATATCTCCAAATATTGTGGAATGATTGTTGATAAGTTGCTGGATATCTACTAGAGCAAAGAATATAGATGTTCAAACATCTAGTGATCACAAATGTGCAATTACACCTTGGTGTACCTTTCTCATTAATTTTGTCACGTTATTAAAGCATATCACTTTAGAGTGTTTCCCTTGAATACATCTAAGCTCAATTTTCTTTCCTTTATAGGAAAATATAATGAAAAGATCTTAAAATTAAGGGTCACTATTCCCAATGATTGTAACCATTCAAACCTTAGTACAACGGCAACACAATTCATTTGGATTGTAATCATGAGATTATCCAATAAATACTCCTCCACATTGAGTTTAATACTATAGGAATTTCCCAAATAATTTATGCAACTCCATATGTAACCATTATTTGAAATTATGGTGCTAGAAATAGAAAGTAATAGATAAGTTTTGCTCATTTGTATTTGAAGAAGTTGTGGGTATGAAATGAATTAGTCAACATTGTTGTAATTTTTTTTCCTTCTATATTTATAGTTTGTGTAACATTGATATCGTCTAATGTATGACAAGATATTGTTGGAGTAGATCATGTGAAGGTTTTAATTCTTGATTTTCTTCATCTTCATAATTTATGTACAATAGTTACTCTTTACATGATTTATGCTCCTTACTATACTTTTTGTCACATTTTACACACTATCCCCTTTCTCTTATTTCACCCATTTGCTAAGGTATCAAACTTTTCAATTGAGTGACGTTAGGCGATGGAGAATGTTCACTATAGTTATTAGTGGTCATTCTTCTCTTGGATTTTTTAAGTATACTTAGAGAAGGGGATGAATCAATATAGCATAATTTAAAAAACTTTCAAAATATTTGATCACAAAATAATACTCCAATCACATTAGAAAGTTGAACATAAGATATTCATGGAAACCCATTTGAGAGAAAAACGCAAAAAATATTTTCTTTATAAGATTTGAATCATGAAGCAACCGACCATTACAATATTTTATAGGCACCAACCTATAAAATATACCAATCCCCTCAAGTTTTCATGTAACAACTTTCGGAAGGCACCAACCCCCTCATATTTGCAAGTACCAACTTGCTAGAGACATCAATCCCCTAAGTTTTGCAAGTACTATCTTGTTGGAGACACCAATCCCCTCTAGATATACTCACCTGATTTCTTCTATCCTATAGATATTTGTTTCATCACATTTTCATACTAGATATCGATGCACGTTCTTTAATTTTGATAGACTATTTAATTTTGATATCCTTCCCCTCTTTTCTTTCATAGTAGCGGTATTTTCTTTATAATCCAATAGCATTCTTCTATCATGTTGCATGGAACAACACTTTGTTCTACACATTATTTACGAGATCTGATCTTATACTTCTTAGCCTCACACACTTTGTTCACACATGTTATCTCAGATATGCCACTGCACTATCTCTTTGGTTTATTTTTGTTTCATGCAGGATTAGATCTCTATAAATCTTTTGTCTCTTCATAAAGCTTGTGAATTTACTTCACTTTTTTCTCTCCACATGCTCATATAATTCTTATATGGGTTCTTCCATCACTCACACTTTTTAATGTTGTATTTCCTCTTATCACCACACCATCCTTTAATAACTTGTTTCTATTTATAATTTTTCCAATCTTCATTTGGTTTCATCTTTGTGATTTTTCTTGCCTAAGGGGTTTTCTTCTATTAATTCTATGCAATCATTTCATATAATGGAATCCTTGATAGAACTGTAAATTGATAGAGTCATGACCTTTCTCAATGGTTGCTTCAACATTTATTTCCATAAAAGCAATGCACTAATAACTTTTGAGAAACACCACATTGCCATGGAACCCGAAGTAAACAAAACTCCACTAGTTGAACACACTATTGGGACTAAAATTAATAAACCAATAAATAATTAAGCTCTAACTATCCCATTACTTTGATACTTTTTCCTTTGAGATAATTCCCAACCTTTTATTTTCAACATTTAATGCTCCACTTTCTCGAGACATGATGTGGCACTCACTAGTGTTGTGATTGTGGTTGTTTCATGATCATCATCCATAAATAATAGACATGTCATGATTATTTAATCCATAAAAACTTTACCAATCATGGTCTTGACATCAATCTCAATATCCTTGATTCTATTACATCATGCCATCTTATATTGATTACTGGGTGCCACATTGTATTCCACATTGTCATTGTCACTTAGCTTATTTGGCATGTATTTATTTGGAATGATGGAGCATATTCTTACCATTGCACAAAATTTTCTTTTGCACAAACTTTTCTTTCTATTGATGGATCTGAACTGGCGAAAATTCAAGGGGTCTCCCTGATATGTGGTCCCAAGTATACCTCACACTGTTTGGGATAGGATATCCATATGGAATATGGTCTAGTTTCTCATTTCTTAAATATTTTCCTTGGCTCTAACTATCAGTAAGAGAGAGGAATGAACATGTTCCTTCGAAAAGCAAGTGAGTGTGCCTGGTGAGTGTTCGGTTGTAAGTGTGTCAATGTTTTTCTACTGCGGAGGGAGAAAAGATGGTGAGCCTCTAAGAGTGAGGTAATAGTACCACCTTAGTAGAGACACATGTAACAAAGAAGGATATGTCTGACATCCAGTGAAATAGTCCATAAAGATGCGATGGTCAGTATAACCAATCAATCATAGAGATCTGTTTAATATCCAGCGGAATAGTCCATAAGGAGGTGACAATAATAGTAAGCATCACAAAACATTATCAATATGATAAGAACTAAAATACCTGAAATAGTTCAACTACCTTAGCGCAGATGAAAGAAAACATGAATTACAAATATCCACAGAATAGTCTTACGAATATTCATAATCCATGCATGAAGAACATGTTTCTCGCGAGGCTTCTTATATTAAGTAAAAGTTACAAGATACATGTACACAATGAACACCACTAGCCCCATTAGTGGAGCATTGAAGCCATCCCTTGCTCCCCAAAAGAACTAGCTTGTCTCTCTAATGCCTTGCGGGAGGATGCAAGGTGAAAAGTCATTTTCTCATATAATGAAGGTGTGTATATAACCAATGAGGTGATGTTTCATCTTCCTTGTGACTCTTTGAATACCCTCATGACTCTTTGACTTCCTATGACCTTTCTACTTTACATGGCTCTTCTTATTTTGAATGTGTCCTTTGGAATTCCACTTTACAATGCATTTTGAATAGATCATTACATAACCCACAATGATGATGTGGGATATGACAACTCATGATGTGACACTGCTGACATGGATTGCTTGATGATATGGAAATATTAAGCCACTTTTGTTGCTTCTTTCTACATGTCTTCTCTGAGGATGCTCTTTTATCCACCTCCTTATGGCTTAGACGTAAGGAGCCTTCAATGATATCAAGTCTTGAGTTGTGGTCGCAAACTGGTGCCCCTTTTATCTTCGCTTGATTGATCAACTTGTATAATCAACTACATGGGTGTATTTTTTGCATTTTTCCCTCCTCCATCTCCTTCTTCATCATATTTTCACGGTATGATATAGTACCTTCATCTGCAATTCACTCATGATGAGATGACATCATTATGATAAAACCCATCATCTAAGATGGCACATGTTGATCCACAGACTGGGCCGAAACTAGTTGCAGGTTGAGAGAGAAACTTAGTGATTGTGCAATTGTGTAGTTCAAGAGCTCAGGGGTGAATCTTGAGCCTTGAGACTGCACAATGTGCAGTCCAAGCTGGACTAAGGAAGAAACAACGAAGTCTAGGAGGTTAGTGTGGTAGGCTAAGGGGATGGGCACTTGTTCATCCTATTGTGCAATTATGTGAGGTAAAGGAGGTTGGAGAATACACAATTATGCATCTCAAGAGCTCAAGGTCTAAGCTTTAGCTCAAAGACTATGTAATGTGCAGTTGAGGCTAGGCTGAAGGTCTGGATTACACAATTATGGGGACCAAGATCCTGGCTTGAGCTTTGGAACTGTGTAGTGCACAATCTTGGGAGGCAAGAACTGTGCATTACGCAATGGCATGGGACAAGGATGCAACTTGAGGATTGGAACTATGCAATGTGTAGTTGGGGAAGGCTGAATGAGGTTACGTTGTTGGGAAATTTATGAAAATTGGCTATGTGTGGAGTCATCCAACTGATGTGATCAATGAAATATCTTAACTGTGACCACACGTAAACACTTGACGACACAACAACATAGTGTAGTTTTTAACCCGGTACATAAATTACCTGCATACAAATTCTAAAACACAGAAAATAAACAATGTGAGAGCATAACACATAAAACACATATACACAAACATTTTCCCTTGGATCCCAAAACTGGGACTACCAGCTTGATTTTTCATTATGTTCCTTTCATATGTTATAATACATATATATACATGTCAAAGCATCCAATACCATGGACCAAAAACCATCGCACCCAAAACCATGTGTGAAAACAATGCACAAAACCATAGGTAGGTTCGCCCTACCTAATATAGGGTAAAAAAAAAAAAAATTCCCCAGGGCACTGCCTCGGACCCCATAGAGGGGGCTACCCACCCCCCTCAAACCCCCTATCACCTTCCAGCTGCACAATCCGCGCAGCGAAGGGGGGTCTTCGCCCCCCCTCTACCCCCCGGTTAACTAGGGCAGCTAATCGTGGAAAGAATATAACACAACCCAGCATTCTCCCACTTGTTGTTTTCTTTCCACAGGGTCCCACAGGAGAGCTTAGTCATTTATCCAGTCCTACAATGCCCATTGTTTCTCTACACCAAGAGAACTTCTCAGAGCTCACAAATTTTGTCAATGCATCTGCAATATTCTATTCTTCAAAGTGTCCACCTTTACCAGCAACACCTTTTTGTCTTCTATCATATCCCTCACAAAGTGATACTGAACATCAATGTGCTTTGTCTTTGAATGATAAGCAGGGTTCTTTGCCAAGGAAATTGCACTTTGGATGTCACAGTCTATCCTTATAGATCCCTGTACTAACCCCATACTTGAACATAATCTCTACAACCAAACTGCTTCCTTGCTTGCATGAGTGGCTGCCATGTATTCTGCCTCTGTAGTTGATAGTGCCACTACAGATTGTTTCTTTCTCATCCAACTGACTGCACCTCAAAATAGGTTAAACACATACTCACTTGTAGATCTTCTCTGATCCAGATCTCCAGCCCAGTCTGCATTGACAACGCCACGAGTATCCAACACTCTATCCAATCCTGGTCTTCCTTGGTAGCACAAACCATAATCACTAGTGCCACGCAAATACCTAAAAAACCCGCTTCACTGCTGTCCAGTGCTCCTTCCCTGGTTTTGACATAAACCTGCTCAATACTCCCACTGCATGTG
>APFE031016874.1:0-10080 GCA_000404065.3 Pinus taeda | reverse complement strand
ACTGGGTTCCAAAGCTTATAACCCTTTAAACCATCCTTATACCCAATAAATATGCACTTTTCAGATTTACTATCCACTTGGTTCATTTCTCCTTTGGAACATGTACATATGCATCACATCCAAATACCCTCAGATGTGAAAGAGAGGGTTTCTTACCAGTCCATACTTCTTGTTGGATGGAGTCTTATCCTCCAAAGTTGATGAAGGTGATATGTTGAACAGGTAACATGCTGTCTCCACCGCCTCTGCCCATAATTCCTGTCCTAACCCAACACCACTGAGCATGCTTCTTTCCCTTTCCATCAATGTCTTATTCATTCTTTCTGCATCTCCATTTTTCTCAGGTGTGTATGGAGTAGTCTTATGTCGTGCTATACCACACTTCCTACAAAATTCTTCAAATTCGTTGTTGCAAAATACTCCATCATTATCTGTCCTCAACACCTTTATCTTCTTCTCTTTCTGGTTTTCCACCAGAGCCTTAAATTCTTTAAACCTGTCAAAGACTTCAGATTTCTTCTTGAGGAAATATATCCATGTATTCCTTGAATACTCATCTATAAATGATACATTGTACAGAGACTTACCTAGTGATGGAACCTTCACAGGTCCAAACACATCACTGTGCACAAGCTCTAATATTTTTTTCGTCCTCTTACCACCAGAGGGGAAACTCACTTGATTCTGCTTCCCATATACACAATTTTCACAGAAATCAAAATCCAGAGAGCTATTACTCATACCTTTTACCATACCTTTACCATGAAGTATTTGAAGGCCCTTCTCTCCATTATGTCCAAGCCTTTGATGCCACAGCATGGTCTTCTCTCTAGAGACCACTAGATTTTCTGCTCCACTTTCAGGAACCACAGAACTATTGCACCCATCAATAACAGTGGTACCTTGCAGCTTATACATAGTTCCAATCCGAACTCCCGTGCATCAATACTAGTGCTCCCTGAACCATCTTGCAGTTATCTTTCTCAAGCATTGTTTTTACACCTGCATCATCCATCTTGCTTATAGAAATCAGATTTTTGGCCAATGCAGGAATATGTAGAACACCCAAAAGTGTTCTAACCCTTCCACCTTGCAACTTCAACTTTACTTTTCTGTGACCAATGATTCTAGCTTTCCTATCATTCCCTAAGAAGACGTAACCACCATCATATTTCTCATACTTGCAGAACCACTCTCTATGGGGAGTGAAGTGAAAGGATGCACCTGAGTCAATCAACCATGCCTCATGATCTACATCTGTACTTGAAGAAGCCAAGTATATATCCCCACCTTCATATGAGGTGGTTTTTGCCTCTGCAGAAGGAGCATCATCATATCCCTTTCCTTTGTCAGGAGTTTTAGATTTACAGTCCTTTTTGTAGTGCCCTTCCTTTTTGCATTTCCAGCACACCTTTACAGGTTTTATTGGAGATTTATATCTCCCTCTATATTTAGATCTCCCACTCGATGACTTATTCTTGTTCCTGTTCTGGGACCATCCCCATACAGACAAGGCATCACCATTCTGGATCTTCATAATTTTCTGTCTCATCTCCTCCATCAGTATGGATGAGACTATTTCATCAAACTAGAAGCTGCATTGCTACCTATTGCAATAACTAGACTATTCCACGAATTTGGTAGAGAACATAACAAACTAATGCACTTATCTTTATCTGAAATTTTAATATGAATAGATAATAAGGAACTTACCACAGTATTAAATGTGTTCAGATGCTCTGTCACCAAGTCTCCATCTTTCATCCTCAGGTTATACAACTTTTTCAATAGGAACAGTTTATTCACCAGATACTTAGATTGGTACAAAGTCCCTAACTTTACCCACAAAGCCTTAGCCATAGCTTCCCCTGATACATTCAACAATACTGAATCTGAGACACACAATCATATTTTTCTCTTTGCCTTTCGATCCAACTTCTTCCATTCTTCATCGGAAACTCCCGTTGGTTTAGTACTTGGATCTATTATGATCCATTGATATTTTTCCACCAATAGATCCTCCATATTGAGTTTCCACAACTCAAAACTCTGACCATTAAATTTCTTGATCTCTATATTTCCACTGCTCACAATCTTCTTTCACCACTAGAATTGATCCCATAGATCTCCCACTGAACAGGGCCTACCACAGGCCCGAGCAAAACCCCTCAACAACAAAGGCATCCCCTTGAAGCCAAAACAGCTTTGATACCAAATGTAGGTTTTAACCCCATACAAAAATTACCTACATATGAATTCTAAAACATATAAAATAAACAATGTGAGAGCATAACACATAAAACAAATATACAAAGATATTTTCCCCCGTATCCCAAAACTGGGACTACCAACTTGATTTTTCATTATGTTCCTTTCATATGTTACAATACATATATATACATGTCGAACTATCCAATACCATTGACAGAAAACCATTATGCCCAAAACCATGTGTGAAAACCATGCACAAAACCATAGGTAGATTCGCCCAACCTAATATAGGGTCTGGTATCGATATGATATAGTACCTACATCTGCAATTCACTTATGATGAGGCGACATCAGTCTGCTAAAACCCCTAGTCTAAGATGGCACATGTTGATCCACTGACTAAGCCAGAAATAGATTGTAGGTTGATAGAGAAACTTAGTGACTGTGCAATTTTGTAGTTCAAGAGCTCATGGGTGAATCTTGAGCCTTGAGACTGCAAAATGCGCAGTCCAGGCTGGACTAAGGAAGGAAACAAGTCTAGGAGGTTAGTGCGATAGGCTAAGGGGATGGGCACTGGTTCATCCCATTACACAGTTTTGTGAGGTAAAGGAGGTTGGATGAATACACAATTACACATCTCAAGAGTTCAAGGTTTGAACTTGAGCTCAAAGACTATGCAATGTGTAGTTGAGGCTAGCCTGAAGGTATGGATTGCACAATTATGGGGACCAAGATCTGGGCTTGAGCTTTAGAACTATGTAGTGCACAGCCTTGGGAGGGAAGAACTAAACATTGTGCAATGGCATGGGACAAGGATACAACTCGAGGATTGGAATTGTGCAATGTGTAGTTGGGGAAGGCTAGATGAGGCTACATTGTTGGGAAATTTATGAAAATTGGCTAAGTGTGGGGTCAGCCAATTGATGTGATCAATGACATGTCTTAAATATGAACACACTTAAACACTTGACAACACAACAACATAGATCATAGATGACACATAAACCACACATTTACCTCAGTGTGACAACTCTTGTGATGACTTACGACAAGTGCGACACCAAAGGTACACTTTGCGATGATAGTGACGACACTTGTGTGATAATGCTTAAAACTTTGGGAATGAGTGTGAAATTGTTTTACATGGTTATATCAACTCATTTGGACATAGATAACCCCTTGAAACCACCAAAACAATCTTCTACATATTATGTGACATCCAACATGCGAAAAGGAGGCATTTTTTCTTTCTTGCAAAAGGCACCAAAACACTTGAAGAAAACACATGTAATGGACTTCAATGTTTGCGAAGACAACTTGTAAGACCAAGTTAGGTTCCGAAATTTGATGTAGGCCAAAATTTTTGAGGGTGTTGTAGCAACGACAACACTTTGTGACACACTGGTGGAATTCCAGCTTCTCTATCTGGGTCAACTTGTTTGTGTAGGGTATCAGTTCTTCATGGGTTATTGATTCATCATGCAAATCGCCTTAGCTTCCCCACTCATCCTATGAACAAACATGGTCTCCTTTGTGCCTTTCTTGCTTGAACAAAAACATAATATTCAACAATATCACAATATTTCGAATTGGAGAAGGTAGTAAAGTTCACGACCTTTATATTTTCAGTAGTATAGTTTTTTTCATCTCTGGTGTTGCTCTATTGCCATCAGGCTTGGACAGTATGCCGACGCAGTCACTAAAGGAACACAAACATTTCTCTACTGCCAGCGAGCCTAGATAGTGCTCCGGTGGATTTTCTTGATTCACCTCTCAATGCAAGAAGCATTTCTCTTCTTTCACCTTTCTATATATATTTAAAGAGGATTGTGCATCGACACTTATTCATTATGTGGGAAGAAGAGGGACCCTGACTTATTGAGAGCATGAGAGGTTGTTCCTTTAGAGAAGCATAGAGAGACCTCTGATTTAGGTTTTCTCATTTATATTTTTACCCTTTTCCTCATCTACAAATTGGATCAACATGAGAACACCAAAACATAAGAACCAAGTGAGGAATAAGGTTTCTAGAATAGACACAAGGGTGATGGTTTTGACCAAAATTCTCTTTACAGATGGATCATATTTTACATCAGAACTTCATTGTAAAAAAAGATGTGACCCAAAACAAAGAAGGAGGATGAAAGTTAGCCAAATTTTGTGGTGTCACAAGACTCTCTTCAATTCATCCACATGTAAGGAAGCTAGAAAACACGTTCACACATGATGCTTAATTACACAATGAAAAGAAAACAAGACCAACAAACAAACAAGCAAGAAAAATAACTATGTACATAGTGCAAGGCATAACCCTAGATCATCATTGAAAATAGTGTTTTAAGTCTTGTCCATTAATAGGAAGAGAGTCAATCTTCTCGTCTAGTGATTGTAGACAAAATATGTGTTGGCCAAGCTTTTCTTGTACAGTGAATGGTCTAATCCAAAGGGATTGGAACTTAGTGTGATTTCCTTTGTCCTCATGGGATTTCTCCCACTTCAATACTAAGTGACCTACACTAAATTCATTCTAACTAGAAAAGTTCTTTTCAAACCACCTCTTGATATGACTCTAATGAAGTGAAAATTTTTCTTTTTCCTTTTTCATTTCTTCCTTCAGCTTGTGAAGAGTGCCTATCCTACACTGAACCAATAAGCATGGCTTTCCGTTGGATTCTTGTGAAAGTTGAAGGGCCGGAAAGTAGATGTTTCGGGGTAGGATGACTTATTTTCCATACACCAGGAAGTAAGGAGAGGTGTTCAAAGAAGGTTTTGTGATGACTCGGCCATCCCATAAATCATTCACCAAAGCGGAGTTCTAGTTGCTTTGTTTAGATAAAATGGTCTTCTTGATAATGCACATTAGGCTTTTTTTGTAGACTTAGTCAAACCATTTCCATGTGGATAGTATTTGATGAATGTTTCAATACAATTCCATTTTCCAATGCAAAGTCATATAATTTTAATGATGAGAGATACATTGCATTGTAAAAAACAAGTGAAGTCGGAATGTTGAACCTGGAAATGATGTTATGCTTAAGGAAGCTAATGACTTCCTGATCATTCACCTGTTTAAGTGGAACTGATTTTGTCCACCGCGTAAAGTAGTTTGTAGCAGTGAGGATGTAGTGGTGTTGCTTTGACGAGTGTAGAAAATTTTCACCAATCACATCTAAGCCCCACTATTGAAATGGTTCTTCCATTGTAGTAGGTTGCAATGGGGAAGTTAACCTCTTTCCTCTTTCGACACACCTTTGACAGACCAGACACTTACGAGTATAGGCATGAGCATATTTGAACAATGTGGGCTAATAGAAGTTGGTATGCATAACCTTGTGTGGAGTTGTGTTACCCACAAAGTGTCGCCTGGCTGATCCATCGCGGAGATCACACATTAGTTTCTCTGAATCGCATGCTTCCAACTATCTAAGAAAAACTCTGTTATGGTGCTTCCTAAAGATCACCCCATACACCAACTGATAAGATAATGCTTTTAACCTGAGTTCCCTCTTCTTTCGTGTGGATAAGTGAGAGGGAAAGGTGTCATGCTCAAGATACTGGCACACATATGTGTACCAAGAGCTCACAATGGTAATGGGGGAAGCTCACTCAACATTGTACATTTCGATTTCATGCTCCCAACCGGATGAATCTTCTTATTTCACATCTACTGCTTCAGTTGCTAATTGTAAATAACTGTGGTCCTTAATTGTATGAATTGGATTTAATTCTAAGTCATATTCCTATAAAACAGTCATCCATTTTTTATGCAGGAACATTTGGCTTAGAAATATCATTGTATTTTAGTAGACATAGGGGGTCTTGTGTTTCAAGGAAGTTGGTTTCCTTTGCATCAAATTAATGTAATTCTAATGTTTTTGAGGGATTTTGTGAGAGTGGGATCTAATTAAGTATTGAGAGGCATATTGTAAATGTTCTCGAATGAAGGGGAACATGAGAGAATCTGGATAGTTGAGAGTTCATGGGGATTGATAGATTTGGAAATTAACTGTAGATCTTAAATTAGGAATTAGTTCATGATTTATGGGATTGAGAGGATTCTTAGGGTTTATTTGAAATTATTAAGGATCTGAACCAAAATGGGCTACAAAATATTTTATATAAATGTAAGCCTAAAAGGCATAGAGAGAGTTAGTTAGAGAGTTAGGAATTAGAGGAGTTTGATTGTAAGCCTACGGGAAGATAGGGAAACAAAGGCCACTGATATTGGAAATCAGGCCTGAAAGAAGAAACTATGTAAATACTTGTTTACGAATATAGAAATTTGATTTCAAACCTGTGTGGCGTACATATGTGATTAAATTGTAATCATTTATAAACGAAGTATTTTTGCATAAGATATGTGTGTGCAAACGAAATTGAGAAGGATAGAGCGCCAAGATAGCATACATAGAAAATTCGAGGTTAAACAGTTCTAATGATGGACTGTAATTAAGCTCAGGAAGGAGTCAAATGGAAGATCAATGACATAGAAAGTATCAAACAACAAAGCATGGAAACCGTTGGGTCAGCCAAATCGATGGGTGACAACGACGGAAGAGGAATGGTGGAGAGTAAAGTACATGTTAGCACGTGGCCAATTTTCGAAAGGTGGAAGTGGCATCTCGCACGACCTAAAGGTTTTGATTTGAGCACGTGGCCAATTTTCCAAAGGTGGAAGTGGTATCTCGCGCGGCCTAAAGGTTGTAAGTGGTATTTCAAAATTCTACGTGATAAAACATGGAGGAAACACGTAGCACACCAAAATAAATTTTCTCGCGTGCTTCCGAATTTTTATTGGTCATGCTAGTTGGAGCGCGAGATTGCATGATATTCGTTGGATCATGCGGGATTGATCAGCAGTGGAGATTTGGGCACACAAAAGTCGAGCGGGTGAGCAATAGCCGTTGGATGGGATGAGGCATATCAACGGTGGAGGTTGAATGCGCTAAAGAGAGCATCGGTAAATGTGCAAAGTCAGGTGAATTGGCAGAATGGTAAATTAATGAAGGGTTAAATGGTTTATGTATAATTTCTATTATAAAATGGTTATAATAGAAATAAAGTGGAGTAAATATATTATGGTTAATATGTGCGGGTAATAAGAGTTAACCAAAGATATTGAAGGATCGTATAGTTTCCACTCAAAGGTTTACTAGAGTCTAGAGTTTGGATAATTAAATCAAATGTTTCCGCATAGAGTTAGTGAAGGAACATTAAACCTTGATATAAGAGATTTTTTCCTAAGTATGTGATTGAAATTCCATTGACATGAATATGACATGCATTTGTATGCATACTATGGATATTTGCGGCTAAGGCTGCATCATTTGGTATCAGAGCTGGTTAAAGCTCTTTTTAATTAAAGAAAAATTGTGCACAATGCAAGTGTGATTGTGAAAGAAAGAGGAGATCAGGATATTTGAATCTGATAAGTAGAAGGCATGACATAAGATGAGAGTAAGTGATACTCTTAAGAAGAGATTGCAGAAGCATAAAGAAAGCATATCGATGTTTGTTTTCTTGAGGAAAATGGAGATTCACTCGAATGTGAAGAGTGGATGGAGACTGCTTGTGAAATCATACAGGTATTGTTTTATTTAACTATGGTTTGCGTTTTGTAGGTTAAAGACAGAGTAAAGATTGATAGAAGCAGACATATAAGGAAAGTTGTGTGTGTTCTAAAGAACAAAGTGAGTGAAAGTTTGGAAAAAAAATGTGGCAGTGAACCTAAAGAATCTGGTTGAAGGTTGGACAGAGAGGACAAGAGTGTTCTCACAAGGAAGCTGAGCAGAAGAATTTTAAAGTGGCCATAGAAATTTGGTAGCAACAAGATTTTGAAAGCTTGGAATGATATTTGTTTTAAATATCATTGATATGTAGGTAACAATAATTAGTGTGGCATCTTAGCAAGAAGATCACAGCCTGAAGAGCAGTGATGAAGCAAGATAGTAAGGGTTTCTGAGAGAGAGTGGCTAGAACCTATTATTTCATTTGGGTTTGAAATACAAGAGGACAGTTGTGTTCTCAAAAGTGCAGATGAGTTGAAGTCTAGAGCATGGAGTGCTCATATGGTTCCAAAGGAGAGAACCAGAGAGATGCCAAAAGACTGAGCTCAGAGGAGAGAATCTTAGTGAGGTATCATGCAGTAGGGATGACTTTCTATTGTAGAGACTTGTGCAACTCATAGTGAGTGGGTGAATAACTCATAGAGATGGAGAAGAATATGACTACTGAGAGTCATTGTAGAGGTTCAGAGAAAACCTACAAAGTGAAGAAAGAAGATGCCAAAGCAAATGGCATATGGAGACAGATGAATGATGAATAATATGAGAGGGACAAGGTTGAGATAATAGTCCATCTTGAAGTACTGATGAAATTGTTATAGAGGAATGAGAAATACTAGAGGTGTGTTTTTCTTATGGGAAGAAAGATAAGGTGCCATAAACTACAAAAGAGGAAAGAGCAAATGATGAATGCTCGACTGAAGGAAGAATTACTCAGAATAAATGAGTATTTGGAGGAAGACTTGAAGGCTGAAGCTTCAAGTGAGGCCAAAAGGTCACATGATTTTAAATCTGATAATTTGTGTATGTTTGCAAGTGAAACATGTGAAGAAGTACAATTTGTTGATATTGTCATAAAGGAGGAAGAAGACAAGAAGAATCTAAATTATGTTCTGAAAGAAGATGAGATAGATAGGTCTCATGTAAATGCCTGCACATAGTTGGGGAAAAGTTTTACTTTGTAGCATATTGCAAGGACTGAAAGTAGAGGAAGTTTGATTCATGATGATGACAAAAAGCAAGAAGAAGTAGGGAAGGATATCAAGCAACCAAGTGAAGGAATTGAGGATATTGAAGAGAAGATCATCGAAATATTTCTGAGTCATGTAGAGGACTTGGAACATCAGGAGGACTTGATGATTGAATCATCAAGTGAGATCATGATGTCTTGTGGTTTTAAAACTGATAAGTTGTGTGTGAATGTAGGTACTGCAGAAGACAAACTATCCTATGGAATTGTCTTGAGTGAAGATGAAAGTTGCCAAGCAAAGTATGATGATGACTGTCTTTCAAATGAAGATCAAGTTGAGTTATTACAGCAGAAGGAGTTCATAAATTCCTTGCTTAGTGAAGGAAATATCTTTTGTAGAGATGAGACAGTTATGTCTTATGATAAGGAGTTTGTTATTGTTAAGGACAAAGAGAAATTGATTTTCTTAAATGACCGAAGGAAGAGTGATGGACAGACATCTAAAACTATCACAAAGTTGGAGGATCAGAATTTTATTTTGATTGAGAATGAAGAAGTAGTGTCACCAAAGAAGAAGATAGTGAGGATTGTACAGAGCTTTTAGGAGAAATCCCAAGTGAGATGGAAAATTTATGGCATGGGTTAAGTCTTTTGGAGAAAAGGCTAGAAAACCAAAGAGTAAGTGTTTATATTGTAAAATCAGAGCTAAATGAGAATGAAGAAATTCACTATAGTGGACAAGACCAAGAAGACATCATTGAAGCAGATGGTGTGGTGGAGAGACTAACTCACAGTCTCATGAATTCTTTTGATAATTTAAATCATCATACTGATGTGCTGACAAAGGAGTTAGAGGAAAACTTAGAACATCAAATTGAGATGTTTCAAGAGAAGGAAAAGGCAATGAGGCCTTATACTTTTAATTCTGATAATTGGTGTATTATTGCAGGTTGTGATGAAGATACTGCTGCAAAGACAAATAAATATTTGGCACAGGAGAATAGTCAAATGAAGGAGGAAAAGGAAGATTCCATGATAGTACTTAGCCCATGGAACAAAAACATTAAATCATTGGAAAGTAAATTTGTTGACAAGGAGCAGAAATTAGATGTTGCA
>APFE031016873.1:2271-80426 GCA_000404065.3 Pinus taeda | reverse complement strand
AGGCTCCTAAGTCCCTAAAAGTGTTGCTTCACTCCCTAAAGGAACAAGGTCAGCTGATTACATCATCTCCTAGAAGTTCTCCAAAGAAAACTGCTCAGAACTGGTCAAAACTGGACCATACAGAATGCCCAGTATAGAGGGTGTGATGCATATCACCTACTCAGTGTAAAGGGTGCGATGCATACTGGAAAGCCCTTCTGTAGGGTGTGATGGGTGAGAATGGACAAATGGCAAACACGGTTTGCGAGGTGGAGGATCATAGAATATTCCAGAAACTTCTCCTCTGACACTTGCCTCTCTAAATTCGCCCAGGGATGAGTAAGAGATCATCAATCTCCAAGTGGAATCAAGAAATATTAGAGAGAGGACACTAATCAAAAACCCAGAATCTGACTCACCCCCCTACAATCATCTATATATGGATCCCTCATCACAGAGATCCAAAGGTTAGAACCTTGTATCCTGTAAGGAAGTGTTGTTGGTTTCCTGATGCAACATCATAGTGTTGGGTGATCTAAGCTTTACATGAGGTGAATAAGGGCTTTCTTGCTAGAGGATGATGCTGGGTCAAAACAATTAGTTGTAATCCTCTTTGCTATTTTTGATATTAATAAAGCTATTCAAGTTTTCCTCCACATTCTTGTATGTTTGATGATATATGAATTTGTGTGGCCAATACATATCTGGTCCTGTATTTCTTATGTTTGTAGATCTCTGTTCTTCGATAGTATTATGCTGCTTTGATTCCACAGGTGCTCTTTGAAGCTGAGTAGATGAAGAAGAAGTGGCAAAGATCTATCAGAAAGGAGAGGAACCGAGCAAGGAACCAAGCGCAAGACTGAGGTTGGTGTCCTTTATTCCCCTCTTATCTACTTCTCATAAAGGAAAGAAAAAGTAGTTTTAACGTGTTTGTTTCTAAGATAGCTACCAATCTTAGTGGGATTAGCAGCTGCAAGTGGACACTATTCCCGATAACACCATGGAAGGTGGGTTAATTAAAACACTTGCCATTCAACTGGGATTACTGCAAGGGGGTGGGAGTGAGTGTTACATTATGATAGTGTGTGAAGAAGAGAGAGTCAACCTTGATTATGGAATCCTTTAGAATTATTAGATTTTGAAAATATATTGATGAATTTCCTCTCTATATACAATATTACACAATCAAGTATGGGAAAGTGAGTTGAGTTCACTCTAGATTCAGTGATAATTTCAGAGATTGCAAATGATTCTAGATTTGTATCTAGGGATGTGGATCATCATTGAAAGTTATATAATTTCTCTCAATTTGTGCCTAAATTAGACTTATTTTCATTTCTAACAACTCCACATGAATAAAGTAGAGAAAATTTAGATGGAAAGTATGATAAAGGTCCCTTGTATGCATTTTACGTGTAACCAATTGCATGAATTTTTCCACTTTATGAGGTAAATTTTTGAGATTATTTTACTCATGCTTAAAATAAGATTTATAATAATATTTTAGAATCCTATGTATTATACAATCAATAAATTATTACACACACACACACACACACACACACACACACACACACACACATATATATATATATAGATAGAGAGAGAGAGAGAGAGAGAGAGAGAGAGAGAGAGAGAGAGAGAGAGAGAGAGAGAGAGAGAGAGAGAGAGAGCCTCATATTTTACAAGCAGCTAGTAAGCTAGTGGCTAAATTTTCCAAGATGTAGAGAAATAGTTTTCACTTTTTCAGTAATCCATAAGAGATCAATACTATTTTTAGAAATTCCAAGGATCAACCAATACAAAAATTATTCTCATGTGATGTAAAAATACACATATAAGGACATATACATGATGGGCTTGTTGATTAAAAACACAATTCATCTTCATAACAACTGTATAATAGACATAATATGCATTTTCAAGGGGGGGTTGTGGGGGGCGGGGTTATTCCCATTGGTTTTTCCATGTTTATCTCACCTTTCTCATATTTTTATTTTTCATACATTTTTTAGTAAATTAATGGATAACATGGTTAAAAATTTATAAGAATCCTTGATTTTTTCATTCTTTTTGTACATAAGTACTTAGCTGAATGAAAATTGTCAACATCCAATCATTATGCACATTCCTTAGTTGTTCTTCATGGGGTGTGTTGGGGTAAATGCATATTGAGGACCTATTACATACATAAGTAGGTCAAAATATGAAACCTTTCTTCATCTACAAGAGATTCTCCATGATTTGGGATCATCTACTATTCTTATCATTTTTCTAATTTTAATAAGGGTGCCACCTGTGATGGCATGTGTTTGTGACTAAATACTAACCTGGAATTGAAATTTCTATTTCTTATGCCCTAGTGTGGATTAAGTTATCCATATGATCCCTATTTACTAATGCATACCTCCTCTCCTCTTTTGGGAGACTTTCTTATCCACAATCTCATCCACTCACTGTATCATATTATCCTTTGACTTTCAATGATATTTTGGACTTTTCTAGATATTTCTAAGTTACTAGTTGCAAGAAACAATTATGGTATCATTTTATAACTTATTTTTTATTCTGCATATATTTATCCAGCCATATTTTAAAATATCACTCTATTTTAGGGTCTCCTACTCCAATTTAAGGCTACTTTCTAATTAGGGAAAATGCTTTTCTATTTTCTAGTGTGAATGAACTATGGAACCTCAAACTAGTGTGCATAAACTCCATATTCATAAATTATATAATATTTATGAATTAATTCAAGTTGTTATCTTGATCTACTTAATATTTTTTAGTGCAATTCAATCCGCTCTTTTTTCTTGCTATGAAATTTCTAGTGTAGTATTTTTTACACAAGTAGATCTTGCATTGATGCTTAAAATACAACATGGTATTAGAGAATTGTAGTTTTTTGAGGAATACTAACATTTGTGATAGGTAATAAAATATTGAACATCCCTAATAGGATGAATAATATAGCTATCATGTGATTCTTGCTTCATTTTACTACTTTGAGTGGAATCCCAAGATCACTAAGTAGACTAAAAATATCCCAATTCAATAGTAGATAAATCAAATTACTTCAATATGATGGGAAAATATTATGGGATGCTATTATTTTATATTTCCCTAGACCTACACTTTCACATTGATGTTTATAACACTCTAAACAAGGTATTGGCCATGTTGGAGGGTTTTTCTAACAAGTTTGAAGAGTTGAGATGACATTAGCTAGAGAATGATCTCATAGCTTTAATCCTAGGAGACTTTGATACCCTATATGAATTTTTGTCTAGGTTCACAACTTTTCTTTAGTAGGTAAAACCTTGTGGTACTAATAGAAAGGAGTAGCTCATCCTTTTTCTTATTTCCAAGCTAGGATCGGAGTACTAAACTTTCTAAGGGTAAATATCAGAAGATACATTCCTTGAATAGATTTAAAAAATAATTAATTCAAGAGTAGAATAAGATGATCTACATGGGGTAATTTAATATATCCAATAACCATGCATTTACAAGGAAGGATGATAGCACAAGCATGAAACAAAGGATCATTACAATATAGATGGACAAAATATTTAATACAATAAGGATACTTCAAACCATACGAGAGGAAAGTATAAGAAGGAGAGAAAAAAGTTAATATACTATAAAAGAAGCATCCATCTAGAGAGATCTTGTATAGTAAATACAAATGATATTGTTGTAGAATTACTTTAGCAACACAACCTAGTAGATCTCATATTAGACAATATCAAGAAGAAGATTGAAGGAAAGATCCCAAAATATAAAACTATAGACATGTCTTGACTACTATTAATTAATAATCAAATAAATTGATGTTAGACTTAGGTTCCTCTAATCATATGAATCCATAAAAACATTATTTTTCTTCCTTGGTACCTTGCACTAAACCTCCTGTGTTGATGGAAAACAACATACCTATGAGACTGTATAGAGAAGGGAGAGTGGACCTTGAATATGGAAGCTTCCAAAAAGTGTTATATTTTTTGAATATATCCATTTAAGTCCTATATCTATACCATATTACACCCTCATCTATAGGAATGTGAGATGAGTTCATTATGAGTTCAATGATAATCTCAAATATGGAAGTTGGTTCCATAGTTGCAATTGGGATGTCGATCATCATTATAAGCTGTATACCTTCTTTAATTTCATTCATAAATATTATTTATTTTAAATTTTAACCCAAGAACCCAAAGAAAACACAAAATAATCATATGTCAAGTATGAGAAAGGCCCCTTGCATGTATTATGGGAGGGACTAGTTGCACTGTTTTCATTACTTTATGAGGAAAATGTTCGAGATAACTTTGGAAACTCTTTAGATCATATTAATGATCATATTTCAGAATATGATTTATACTACCATCATTAGGCCACTGCAAATCCAAACAAAAATCCACATAGGGAACATCATACTTTATAGGTAGCTAGTAAGCTAATGGGTGAATCTATTAAGACACAAATAACTAGTTTTCAGATTTTTAGTACTCCATGATATCTCACTATTATTGTTATCCAATACAAGGCCAAAATAGAAGAATAAGGATTATCACATGATGATATAGGACATATATGAGGATATATACATGATGGTTTTTTTTATTAGCAACATCATCCTTCTTCATAACAACTTCATGGTAGACATAATATGCATTTTAAGGGGGGTTTCTTCCCATTGTGATAAATTCCCTCTTTACCTAAATTTTACCATATGGTGTTTTTCATAACTTATTTATTATATGAGTACCCAAAATCGATGTGAATTTTCAAAATTAATTGATTCTTTTATGTAGTTGCTTATACATTGTTAACGGGAAATCTAGTGTCTATGCAGAGCTACTAGTCCCACTAAGATGGGTAGCTATCTTAAAAACAAATAGATTAAAGTTACTTTCGTTTTCCTTTATGAGAGTAGATAGGAGAGGAGCAAAGAATACCAACCTCAATCTTTCGCTTGGTTCCTTGCTTGTTCCTTCTCCCCTCTGACAGGTCTTTGCCGCTCCTTCCTTGCTTACCCCGCTTTAAAGAGTACCTATAAAGTCAAAGCAACATAATACCTTCAAAGTACAGAGATCTACAATCATAAACAATATAGGACCAAATATATATTGACCACACAAATGCATATATCATTAAACATACAAGAATGTGGAGGAAAACTTGAATATCTTTATTGATATAAAGAATAGAAGAGAGGATTACAACCCATTGATTGCCAGCATCATTCGCCAGCATGAAAGCCTTTCTTCACTCATGAAAGCTTAGATCCACCCAATTAGATGTTCCACCAAGAAACAACAGCACTTCCTTATAAGATACAAATTTCAGCTTTGGATCTCTGGGATGAGGGATCATATAAGATTTTTTGAGGGGGGTGAGTAGCTTCTGGATTTGTTAGTGTCCTCTTCTCTGATAGTTCTTGATTCCACTTGGAGATTCATGATCTCTTACTCATCCCTGGGCGAATTCAGAGAGGCAAGTGTCACAGGAGAATTTTCTAGAAGATTCCATGATCATCCACCTTGCAAACTGTCTCTGCCATTTGTCTTCTCTCGCCCATCGCACCCTACAGAAGGGCTTTTCAGTATGCATCACACTTTTTACATGTGGCAGGTGAGATGCATCGCACCCTTTACACTAAGCAGTCTATATGGTCCAGTTTTGACTAGTTCTGAGTAGTTTTCCATGGAGAACTTCTGGGAGATGATGTAATCAGCTGACCTTGTTCCGTTAGGGTATGAACCAACACTTTTATGGACTAAGAATCCCTTGGTTTATGGACATATATGATTGGGGTTGCAATGCCCAAATATGTCTATAACATACATGACTACCTAAAATGGCTAAAAATTGTTGGGACATTCATTATGCACATTCCTTAGTTGTGCTTCATGGAGGTTTTCAACATTAATGTACAATTAAGACCTCTTCCATACATGAATAGGTTCACATGCGCCCAAAATTTTCATCCACTAGACATTCCCTATAATTTGGGATCATCTCCTACTTCCTACATTTTTCTATTGTTAGTAAGTCTATTTCTAGCACTGACACTAGTTATAATTACATGTGGCAACAGTTGGCCACTAACTAGCTAGTAAAATGGATATTTCCTATCCATTAGTGCACATTAACTTATAAATATGATCGCCATTTACTAATTTACATATTATGTCTTATTTTGGGAGATTGGATTATCCACTCACTTTATCACCTTATCCTTTGAATTTCAGTCATGTTTTAGAGCTCTCTTGATATTTATGAGTTATGAGTTACATGAGATAGTTACTACTTTAGCTATAATATATTTTTTAGTCCTATTATCTTTATTTAACCTTATATTATACTCTCACTCTAGTTTAGGGTCTCCTACTCCAATTTTAGTATAATAGCTAATCAGTGAAAGTGTTTTTCTATTTTCTAATGTGTATGCACTATGGAACCTCAACCTAGTGAGAATTAGTTCCCTTTCAAGGATTATTATAAATATGTATGCATGTCAAGAAATAATACACAAACAAGTTATGAAGTAATTCAAATGGTTCTCTTGAGCTACTTAGTTTTTTAAGTGCAATTCCACTCTCTCTTCTTTCTTATTATGCAATTATTAGTGTAGTACTTTTTATCGAACTAGATCTTATTTTTATTCTTAAAATAATACAAGAGGGTGATATTCAAGAAATCATATTATATATGAGAAAATAAATTTTCCCTAATATCACCTCCACCAACACCCTCATATCTATATAATAATATTTCCCTTATATCATCTTCAACACATTATATTTTCCCTAATATTCACACTACTTTTACATGAAGATGAGAGAGAAAAAATAATATTAAGAAAACTTATTATATATAAGAATATAGCTGAGAAATGTTACTAAGAAAAGCTTAGTTAATCTCTCCCTAATATTATTGAAACACATCAACACATCAAATCCTGAATTAAAACATTTTTACATAAAACCAAACATGTGCATGGATTGCAAAAATATATATATCAAAATTATAATGGGAATTGATAATATTATATTGATATGAAAACAAAGCCACATAATTATGCCATATTATTATGGTCCTTATTCCAAAACGTTTCAAAAAATTAATCATTGATTTTGTGTCATCATTTTCTGTTAAGCCAATGCTTACTCAAAAGATAAAAAATAAACTAGTGTCACATGCAACAACCACACAATTTAAAAAGCTAGACCATATATTCGTAAAAATGATCATATATTGTCCATGGTAATCAAATCATAAAAGATAGTCATATATACTCCATGGTAATCAAATCATAAAATAGTAATGGCATTGCCTTCAGAGAGCATTATTTCTATGCTTTTGGAAGATTTCAACAAAATAAAGATGTCTCTCTAAATGCTTCAATGTTTCTTTGTGTTACTTATCAATCAATTCATAAGTAACACCATGTCATGCTTGCATTATCCATAATCATAATTCATATATGGTTTATCTTTAAATCTTTGTAATTTACTCTAATATTACAAAAAATGAGACCATAATATGGAAACATGGGGACTTTGCTTCATATTATTTTTCATTTGATTAGCAGAAAATATGGATTATATGGTAATCCATCTGGCATAGAAATTTTGTTGTGTGTTCAATGTAGGTGACAAACTTGTTTATGAGGGCACTAGATTAAATGTTAACATGACAACATGTTTACCTTTCCCTTTCCCTCACATGTGCTTGCATTAACTTGTGACAGTACATTTTGTTAATGAACGAAAAAACAAAATAAGCATCGTAAAATTGTCATGTGAGTGAGGAAACAAACCAAACCCGTGATAATTATAATGCTTTCTTGCATATGTTTACTTGATTTCATGTTTAGTATAGTGTGCTATATAGTGATATGACAAATATGGTAATTTAAGGAAACAAAATCTCCCCCACTTCCTCACTCTCCATGTAATTTTGTTTGATCTTTATTTGCGTAGAATGGTTGTTTTGTTTTAATTATATGTATATATCTTTGAATTCTTATTTATATTAAAAAAATTAAGAATTTAATTAATTTTATATTTATTTTGATTTTTTTATAAAAAATTAATATTTCCATAAGATTAAATATAATTTGTTATTTTATTCAACTATATTATGAATTTATTAGTACTAGAAATCACTCATCAAATCTCAACACATTTGCAACATATATCCAGGATTATAATTGATTTATTTTAATTTTCTCATTAATATATAATAAATATAATTTTGTTTTATACATTTTATGTGAGTGTAAAATTAATTTATTTTAAATTTTTATTATTTTTTGCTGTATTTTCGGAAATCATTATAATTAGTATATTTATATAATTAAATAGTTGGTAAACAACAATAGACATTAATTTATGATAAATATCACAAATACATATTCATGATACATCTTACATTTGCAAAATTTAAAATAAATAAATGATAGCTTTCTTTAAATTATTATTATTAATTATAAAAAAGTTAATATATAAGTTGAAGATATATACATTTAAAAAAATATGTAAGATATTAGAATATATATTTTCATAGCCATAAACTTGATGTAGATGAAATCTTCTCGAACACTATGTATTATCACTGGTAAGATATTCTTAAGATGTGTAAGATATTCTTAAGGATGGATATTCACTCCAATATTTTCATGGAGATCTTAATTTGTAAATAGCCTTTTCTACAATAGTATAGGCCAATATCATGGTTCATCAATACCGCATGCCCAAAAAGTTATAATTCGTTTCATATGATAGTTGTGCATATGATTGTTTTTAATTAATCAATTTAACTAATAGGGAAGAAAGGGCATAACTAATTTTGAGATATTATTCTAGATATAATAATATAAGTATTATTACAAGCATTGTCATTGCTACAAGAACTATCACAAGTGCTATAAAATCTCTTAGTGTTATGTTGTTGCAACCCAAAAATTTAACTATTGTAACATTGGTTACAGTGTCTATAATACCTACCAGAGCACTATTGTAGTACCTCTTAGTATGATATAGACACTACAACAACTCTCATCAATGATTGTAACACCCATTTTCATAGTTTTTATAACACCTATTTCTACAACACCCATTATCATAACACTTAATCTTATTGTCAATGTCACCATTATTGTAAAACTTATCCTTATTACTAATGTAACTATTGTTGTAACACCTATAGCAACCACTATTGTTACACAACCACCACACAATTGTCAACCCTAATGTATTACACCTAGATTTAATAATCTACCAAATGTATGGTGCATTGTTTGAAAAAAGACAAGAACATTAATATGAGATAGTTTAACCACACTAGTTTACCAAACTAGTTCAACCTTATTCTTCCAACATTATCCTAAACTAATGTGGATGCTAAATCATTTGTTGTCATTACCATCTAACTTTGGTAAGTTGGTGTAATGAGAATGACATAGAATGAGAATGACATATTCTAATGGCTATCCTCACATATCTATGCTAAGATAACGTATTGAACGAAATGTATAAAGACGTTCCTCATTTTTAGAAATTGGGAGAGAAATCATGGATGTAACTTTGTATTTGATTAATAATAAGACTTTCTTTCTATTTCTGCCCATTCTGTTTTCACGACTAAATGCTGATTTAAGTTCAATATGCTAGGGTAACTCTCACCCAATGCCTCATCTAAGGAGGTGGAGTCCACTCCTTAGCCAAGTATTGTTATAATTTAACTTAGGCTAGTTTCTATTTATTTCCTTCTACAATAGTAGAATTAACTATTTGCTAAAATAATACAAATTCATGTGCTTTAATTCTTGTCTATGGCTTGATGTGATTATATTTATAATTTCATTTGCACAATTGTGTTATTCTTTGGATTAATATAAACTATATGTGGAGCCGGAATTTATTCTCAGGGTTGAGGGCTAGAAGACACTTGTAAACATAATCATCATTTTTTATACTTTCATGCAATTCCCATTTTTAAGAATATTTTGTGTTATTTCCCTCCTAAAATGTATTTAGTATTTACATTTCCTAATTTCTTAACTAGAGGATACAAAAGAGAGTCTTCTCGTCCTAGCTAGGTTAGATTAACTTTCTTTCTTCTTCATAACTAGTTGACAGTTGTAGTTAACATGCTTCCCTTATTGGTTGGATTAGTTAGTAACTTAGTTCATTAGGGTCAAAATAGTTTAGTGTGGTGTCTCAGCGAAAAGTGTCCAAAAATTACTCTCATGTAATCGATATTTCCTACTACAACATAATCACTAAAAAAGTCGCCAAATATATTTCCCTACATGATAGTTAACAAGTTCTATATGAGCCCCATGTTTCAATTAAATGAATAATATTATATTTGTATTTTTAAGAAATTATAAAGGCCTATCATTTTTGGCTTCATTTATAGGGAACTATGTGAACACTTTTTACTTTTCTTAGTCTTTAATGGTGTGCTTATTTTAAAATTAATTTTTTCTATCCATGTATATTTTTTCTATGCTTGGTTTGTTTATTTTTTATCCTATTTTTTTGCATTAGTATGTTTATGTTTTCAAGTTTTTCTTTACTATTATTTTTCGATAACATGCCTTAAAATGAAGGGGAATATAGCATGATAAAATGAGAAGTAAGAACCCACACATTCACCACATGTATTCTATGGTGAGCTTCAATTCTTTTGAATTCTAGGACATGAAGGTTGAAGATAATAGGAGTCAGAATGCTTTTCAAAAATCAATGAAAAGAAATATAGATACTAAAGGTAGATTTTGTAATTCTAGAAGCCCCAAGAAACTATATGTTGGTCCTAACATACCCATAGGTATTTGTTCACACTTAATTCCATATTTCCTTTTGGTTGTAACAATCATGCTAGGTCCATGTCATTCCCTAGCATAGCTAGGGGGACTTACATTTCTGGTAGGTTCCCATTTCCTTGAGGTAGTAAATCGTTAGGGTTGTCCACTTTTTAGGGGAAAAATTTGTTCCTTGGAATGTCTAATGGGTCGGGGGAACATTCCCTAGTACAACATTTTATTGTTGGGGTACTAACCATTTTTCTCAACCTTTTGGTCCAGGAGGCTTCCCTCTTGGCACATCCTTTAGTTATGGAGGTCCAATACCTTTCAAGAGTCTTTTTTCCACTGGGGATCCATCCCTTAGGGGAACTAAGATTTACGATACAGAAATGGAACTGGAGCTAACCCCTTTAGTCACCATACTACCTCAAGCATCCCTTCCACTTCTCGAGACCATTCTATGGGACGATCACAACATCCACCTAGGGCATAGGGGGCATCACCACCTCCTCAGGTATTGTTCAAATCACCTTTCTTGGAAAAATTTACATTTCCTAACCTCTCTAATTTAATGGATGATCCCATCAAGCATAACCATGCATGGTTGGAGATCCCACATAAACTACCTATTAACATCCTTAGGTTCAATAGTAAACCTAGAGAAGACCATAGAACTAACATTATCGCTTACCACTTATGGTTCCCATCCAAATATTTCATCGATGATAGCATATGGCTACCTCTTTTCCAACAAACTCTTACCAGCAATGTTACTAAATGGTTCATTGATATTGCAAGTGTCACTTATGATAACTTTATGTATTTAGCACATGTCATTTTTAACCATTATTAATTACCTGTTAGGTATGAAATTAGCACAAAAATACTCATTTACTTTCAAGACACCTCCACCTACATCTCATATCACATCCATGAGTGGAGGCAAATATGAAGCTTATTTAGAGCCAATTTTCCTGATGAGTTAGTTCATGAGTAGTTTACCAAGTCCATATTAGATAGGATTTTTGAAGATGTCACAAGGATAGGAGCCCAAATCAAGGAACAAACCATCATGCATGCCCACCACTTGGACTTGATCTATTCTAAAGTGGGTATTATATATAAAATAATCCCTAACACTCCTAGGTCATAGAAAGACATATCGAAACCTAAGTTTTGGCTTGATGGGACCTGGCCCACGTTCAAAGTTAGCTGCGCCAACCAACAAAACCCTAAACTAATGGCCCTTTCAGCAACAACTCACATAGCGCGAGCTACAGTCTCACTTGAAGTAGTATTGGGGGATGACAGAACCAAGTTTCTACATCTAGAGGTTTGTGTTATGGGTTCCTGCAGCTGCTAGGGCTTAGCTATGTCTTCGCGAACCCTAACCCTTCAGAAACAGTAAATTAGAGTAACTCACCTAAAGAAAATCTATCTCTTCACGAAGGTCTTTAATTATTCATAACATCAACAATTTCCTTTTTTTTTATAGTTAAGTCAGAATATCGACAATAATAACCAATATTTGTCAATGTTTCAAATCCCAATGGGGATCCATCATCAGGACCATTCTAAATGAAGATAATAAAAGAGCTTAATCATAGGAAGTACGAGATGTTTCATTCTTAATATCTTCTCCATGTTCTTTTAGTCTTTTCTGCAGTGAACGACCAGTTTCACCAATGTAACTCTTGCCACAAGAACAATTAATTTTATAAACTCCTTTGAGTTGATGTCCATCAATATTATCCTTGACTGACCTCATTCGTTATTTAATTGTTTTAGGTGCTGAGAATTGTGTGACTATGTCATTCTTTTCTCGAAATTTTGGCAATCTTATCTATTACCCCCCCAATATATGGTATGAATACTATAGCACACTGAGATTTGTTTTGAGCCTAAGGTTCTTGTGATAACACCATCCTTTCTCTCTAAATATTTTTTAATTTCCTTGTCCTTATTGCCTATACCCTTAAATACTGAAGAGAAATGCTTCTTTTCCTCGTTTATATTTTCAATGTTAGAAATTCAAAGGGCTATAATAGAAAGTGTGTTTAGAACACCAAACTTCTGGGAAGGGTGATGGTAGGATTCAACGTGGAGATATCCTTCTGTGTGAGTTGATTTGTTGAATACCTTATGCCCTAAAGAGATATCCTCTTTTATGATGATAAGTACGTCTAAAAATGGAATGCTCCTATTCTCCTCCAACTCCATGGTGAATTTTATATATGAAGATATAGCGTTAAGGTGCATAAAAAAAATATCAAGCTTTGTCCTACCATGAGTCTATTTTACATTGGTATCATCGATGAATCGCTTCCACCAAGTTGGCTTCAAAGGGTATGATTCAAGGGCTTTCATCTCAAAGTATTCCATGTATAAGTTGGCCACGATTGGCGATAGGGGTGATCCCATTGCCACCCCAAATGTATGCTCTTAATATCCTCCTTGGAAAGTGAAAACAGTTGATCGTAAAAAAATCTCAGCAAGACCTGCAGTTTCTGGATCAGTGACCTCCTCTATAACCTTAATAGCATCATCCAGGGGAACTGCCCATATCATGGTTTTATTTGCTTTCCTTATAAAAATTTTGGTTTTTCTTGTTTTCATTAATCACATTGATGTTTTCCTCAAAAGAGTTGTTGCGAATCAACAAATATTATTGATCTACCACTTTTGTGCATAAGATAAGCATTCACTCATATAATTTTCAATATAGAATGAAAATACAAAAAATTGTAGAAGTAAAAACAGATATACAGATGCACAATTATTGGATCAAAATTGTCTTTATTAGATGTATTCATTCAAGTACATACCCTTTTTCCCTATGCACTCAGCTACAAGTCCCGCACACTCAGCCTGCTAACTTACTAATCTCTCTGCGCACTCAGTTGTAGGAGCCTTCCCCTTCACCTAAGTACAGGAAACAAGCTTTTCCTGCCTAAACTTACTTTCCCAAACAATGATCTTCTAGTATGACTTATTTTCTAGACTTGCTATGTCCCATCTATACTTTGGTTTTACAATACCATGGTCCATGGACCATGGGCGGGTCTCAAAAATTCTTATCTCCTAACAACCTAAGGAATAAATCCCATTTGACTCTTATTATCTTCGCGCTCCACTTCCTCAAATTGTGGAGACTTTACATTTGTACAAAAAGTAAGGACCAAAACTTGACCCCAGGGGACCCTATCCCAACAGGCTGGGGTCAAGTTTTGGTCCTTACTTTTTGTACAAATATATATTCTCCATGATTTGAGGAAGAGGAGAATGAAGATAATAAGAGTCAAACGGTCTTTAGTCCCTTAGGTTGTTAGGATATAAGAAGTTTTGAGACCCACCAATGGTCCGTTGACCATGGTATTTTAAAAGAAAATAATATATATAGAAGGGTCATAGCGAGTCTAGAAAATAAGTCATACTATAAGATCATTTCTTGGGCAAGTAAGCTAAGGTAGGAAAAGTTTGTTTCCTATACTTAGGCGAAGGGGAACACTCCTACAGCTGATTGCGTGGAGACCTTGGTAAGTCTGTAGGTTGAGTGCGTGGGCCCTTATAGCTGAGTGTGCAAGGAAAAAGATTTTATACTTGAATGAATACATCTAATAAAGATAGTTTTCATCCAGTAATTGTGCATATGTATATCTATTTTTACTTCTACAGTTTTCTGTATTTTCGCTCTGTATTGGAAATGATATGAATGATGCTTATCTTATGTGTGAAAGTGGTAGATTAGTAATGTTTGTTGATGTTATGAATAATTAAAGACCTTCTTGAAGATATAGATGTCATTTAGGTGAATTACTGTAATTTATTGTTTCAGAAGGGTTAGGGTTTGTGAAGTCAGATCTAAGCACTAGTAGCTGTAAGAACCCATGACACATGCCTCTAGATGTAGAAACCTAGTTATGTCATCCCCCAATACTGCTTCTGGTTAGACTGTAGCCTGTGCTATGCAAGTTGTTGCTGAAAGGGCCAACAGTTTAGGGTTTTGTTGGTTAGTACAACTAACTTTGAACCTGGGTCAGGGCCCATCAAGCCAACAAATGGTTCTGTTACTAGGACCAGGATCTATTTGAGGAATGTGTGATAATTGGTTCCCCAGTAAGAAAGAAACTAAAAAATGAATAGATCAGAAACTGCATGAGTTTGCAGCTTAGGAGAAGAGGAATCGATGCCTATCAAAGGAAGAGTGGTTGAATAGACACCTATTTACAGACAAAGATGAGATATTTTTCTGCTTGTTCCCCTACGAATTACATGAGTGGTTGTCCAAATTGGTAGATAGTCAAGGTAGGTGGAAGCTTGACGACCCTATTGTGTGGACCCCATAACTAGTGAAGCACTTGGAGGCTTTAGAAAAGAAAATCATGCGGACTGTCGACCACTGGATTGATAGTACTTTGGGAGGATTCATTACCGAGTTCATGATCAATACGTCCACCAGTTATAGCAAAGCAGAGCGTAGGTTTTTCAAGGGACCAAGGTGTAAGTACTTGAAATCCCTGAAGACCTGGATTAAGATGTTATTGTGTGAAAAGTAGGTAATTCTTTTAAATTGATGTTTGGAACTACGTGAAGTGGTAGGGCATTCAGAAGGAACATAGATTTAGGCTCTGAGTATAGTCCATTGTTAGGATTGTTTGTTAGTGACGACGAAGGTAATATTCTGAGTAAACCTCGAAGTGTTCTGCAAATCGTAAGCCAAGGTTTCATAGGGATACCTCATCCATCCACTTCACCTCCACCTCCACCCCCACCCCACACACCTACACCTTCACCCCCACCTCCACCTCCATCATTTAACATGGAAAAAATGATGAAGATGCACGTATTTAAGGGTGTAGGGACTGAAGACCCTAAGAAATTTTGGTTTGTTGCAGATGCTATATGGAAGGCACAACAAATTATTGATGACGATATGAAGAAAGCGTAGCTATTTACAATGTTACAAGACATAGCGATGAGTTGGTATATTAGGGTTTCCTTAGGAAAACCCAATGCGACTATGCTAGAAGCCCAATAAGCATTGAACAATGAGTTTAGGAAACCCAAATCAGTAACATAATTTAAAGAGATTTAGTAGAGGGTGAACAAGTCTACATGGGATTTCGATCAAAGATTGAGGATTCAGTAGGCTAACATGATAATGATTGATGATCAACATATAGATTGGTACATTTCTTTGCTCCTACCTCACCTAAGATTACCACTATCGCAACAAAAAATAGGAACACAAGCTTAAGCTTTGGATATTGTCATGAGAATGGAGGCTTCACCTGTGTAGGATATGAATCTGTCGATGCAACAAATTCAGTCACAACTAGCCATCCTGCACATGGAGTTACAAAGTCTTAAAAAGGGAAAGGAAGCCCACCCCGAGGTGTGCGTGAAAGTTTGGTCCCTGAAGTGTAAAGGCCAAGGTCACGATAAGGACCAATGTTCAGTCTATCATAATTACCTTATTGAGGAAGGTCATTTCCCCATGAAGCCATAAAATGTTGTTGGGCCAAGTGTTGGAGTAACTGAAGCCAAAAAACATGTGAGGAATAACTGTTATCTCCTATAGAATTTTGTACAAACTATGCAACAATTGTTCTTCACTTTCTGTAAATCGGTTGGGCATGGTGAGCACAATTGTCAGAGTTATGAACTAATGATGGAGCAAACCGCTATGTATAAAATGGAGGTAGAAAATTAGCCTCAGGATCAGGGCATAGTTGTAGCATGCGAAGGGTTCCAACGTCGAGGAAGAGGAGCTGGAAGGGATCACAGACATGTTATTTGTTACAATTGTAGAGAGGCAGGTCATTTTTCATGCGACTGACAGAATCTGACGTAACCCTCCTATCAGTATTGTCGACAGTTCGACCGTGTCACAGAAGATTTCCTAGTACTTACAACAAAGATGAAGGAAAAGAAATCCCAAACACCTACACAAAATACCAAATGATGAGAGAGGAACCTCGTGAAGAGGAGCCTAGCATCAATATCATGACACAAAGTGGTATAGCCATAGGAGAAGATAAGGGAAAGCAACCAGAGGTTGAAGGATGGGTATGCAAGGCTGTTGAGAAGGAAATTGGATTCAACCTAAGTCGTGCAAAGGAAACTTTTACAGAAGCTAAAAAGATCTTTGCAGAAGCCTTTACTTCATAAAGTCAAGCGAAGCCTGGAGGAAAAAATACTACACAAGATGTAGGCCCCTCATTATTAGCTACATTTTTGAAGACTTGTATGAAGCTTCTATAGAATAAAGGGTGGTAGAAGGGCTACAGGAGATGATTGATAATTGTATAGGTAATATTAAGGCTCCCCAAGAACAACGCACAATAAACAAAGTGGGCAAAACCAAGAAGCGAATAGGTTGCGAGATGTGATTGACTATGCAAATTAGGGAATATGAGATGGACCAGGTAATTCTCAATCGAGGATCTGATGTGAATGTTATACTAATGCAGACATGGAAACAAATGGGGAGGCATGCACTGAAATGGTCTCCTATCCATCTACCCATGGAAAATCAACAAAAGATCATTCCTATGGGGCGCCCATATGGGGTCACGATGGATATTGAAGGAGCGACTGCCCTAGCTGATTTTGAAGTGATCAAGATAGTTGATGATAGCAACCCTTGCCCTATGCTACTAGCCATTAATTAGGTCTTTTATATGGATGCAATTATTAATTTCAAAAAGTGCAAAATGATGTTTGAAAGAAAGGAGCTAAGAGTCATTGTTCCATTAGTTCCAATTGAAGGTGCGCGGTATACCGAATCGGTCTGCAATTATGAGGAGGAGGATGATCTTGATCAGATTTATAAGATCACTACTCATGATGAGGACTAGGCTAACCTACGATAGATGGATGGATTGCCTAGGATAGGGATATTTATTGCATTTTAGATTCTAATGAAGAGCTCAAGCATTGGTAGAACCGATTACATCAAGTCTCCTGGGTGCGTTGTAACATGCTGACGAAATCAATCCGGTGAATATCCAATGAGGTAATGGATTTACCTTACTATGATGGTTTAGAAGATGTTAGTTTATCTTGAGAAAAATTCGAGAGGGATGTGTGAGAAGAGCATCGGTTTCAAGTGCTAGATTTAGTACTTCCCACTATGCGTGCCCGGTGATGGGGTATGCATAAGGACAACTTCTCTTATTAGAAAGATTACAGGGGAATGATGAAGCTTAGGTTTGGGTATGCTAATACCAATATGATGAAGAAATACACAGTAAATGTTGGGTAGCAGATCTCCCACATAACAGTTTTGGGGCTTAAAGCCCACAATTTTGGGTAATGGTATTGTAAAGGCCCCGCGAAGTGCGTGGAGCGCGAATTGTAATGAGTCAAGTCAAAGGGTTGTCAACCCTAACATAATGTAATGTAATGTAAAGTGAGACAGCCTACCCATGGTCCGTGGACCATGGGAATGTATAAATAGAGTGAGGCTCTAAGTGTAGAAGTAAGTTGGAGATCAAATCTTAAGTGATATGGGTTTTTGAATGCGATCTTCGCTCTGAGTCTGTAAGTCCAAGTCTTGGGTCATGGTAGTAGATAGAGGCTCCACAGCTGTGTGTGCAAAGGCCTAGTAAAGTCCGTAGCTGTGTGAACAGGGCAAGAAGAAGATTGTAACTGGAGAAAACATTAATAAAGATAAGTTGGTTTTGGAATATTGCATATCTGTTTCTAAGTTTTTGTTTAAGAATCTATTTACTTTTTATGATTGTGCACATGACTATTTATGTTTACTGGTAATTGAAAGTATTGGGCCCACTTAATTTAATTCAAGATCTATAATAATAATAAGCACAGTAAAGGCTAAAGAACATCCACGCTCATCATCCCTGCCATGTGACGGTAGTTGCGATGAAAAGACAACTGCGTGGAAATAGCACAGTGTGTAGGATCAGATTACGAACCTCCAAACCACATCAAGACATCCCTAGGGTGCAGAAGCCTGGATCCAGCACCCTCCCATACTACCTCGGGTTGACTTTAGTCTACGTTCCATGGGCTGTTGCCGAAAGGGCCAGTAGTTTTTGGATTTGTTTGGCTAAAATATTTCTGAGCCTGGGTTAGGCCCCAATAAGACAACCGTAAAGGATGATCCACATGAAGATTTGGCGTGATGGACTAAGGCATGGGAATAGGAACCACAGTTAGAATGAGTTCACATATTTTATCACACTTTGGATACCATTCTAATGAACTGGTATCTGGAAACTAAGCTGCAACATGGGACAGTCGAATGGGATATATTGAAGTAAAGTTTCTTGTTGACATTCAGCTTTGAAGATGGATTTGAATGTATTGATGAGGTGATACAAGAAATCAAAGTTGCAATCTTTAGAATACCTTAGGAACTGGTAGCATGGGCTCATCCAAATTGGAATACCCAGCTACACCATGCATTGAAATGTTATAACGTAACTATAGAAGAAGGTGAAGAGGACCCTATAAACATCAATATTTCTAAGTCTGACGGACAACATGAGGTTGACAGACCCAAAGCCCCAATCCTTGACATATCAAAGCCTCTAAAGACTAATCAAGTAAATATTGAATCAGGCGCACGACTAAAGTTTGCTAAGATAGGTGACTATTGGGATGCAGATATGATTGATAAGGTTGCAGAGCTACTGCGCGAATATTGCGACTTGTTTCCCACCACGTTTTCTGATCCAAAGTGGATAGTAGGGTATTTGGGTGTTATGGTGACTACACCACTCTTGCTGGAGAAGGTGGTGTTTGAGGGCACGTTGTTGGCCCGCATACTAACTGTAAAAATGGAGGACTGGGACTTAGGGGATCACGAGAAGTTCCCTTAGTTGGCACCAACAAAATACCTATCCAAGGTATATTATGCGGCATCAGACATTATGCAGATGGAGCCAATGAAGTGTGTCGCTAGTGTTGGGGCCACAGGGCTCTTGAATATGCAGTGGGTTCTATTGCTTGCTGAGACTGAAGAAGCAATGACCCAACTACTGCAGTTTAAGAATTTGGGCCTAAATCTCATGACACTCCCTATCCAGACCCTACATGAGCTTTACCAGGGGAGGGGGTCTGTGTTGAGTTGCAGATTAGGGATCAACGTGCACTATTGGTTATTAGCGAAGTAAGAAAAAACAACCAATAGATATTTGCAGAAAGCACATAGGCACTTAAGGAGAAGGAGGAAATCACTGTGTGCAGTCAACAATTGGAGGAAACCATTACCCAGGTTTTCAATGAGCTGCGAGAGCTCAACATTTCAGTTGAAGCAGCTTCCACGGAGAAGATACAAAAGCTAGTCGTGGTAGTAAAAGAGTCGAAGGTTGAAATCAGCCGAGTTTGGTTCGAATTACAGTTACAGATATCAGAGCTGCAATTGAAGCTGCAGCCTATGACTCCTCTAGACTCAGGTCCAAGAGCAGCGTGGAGATGCTATCAAGGAAGGCATGGCCAATTTACAAAATGCAGTCAAGGGATGCACCAAGTTGTTTGAGCAGGCCATGGAGTTATGGAATTCACTGCAAGAGGACTTGACTCTCCAGAAGATTGAAGCAAATATCAGGAAAAAAAGAGGAAGCTTGATGAGATCCAATCAATTGCGTGAACACTATTGCCAGTACAATAATTCACGAGGCTGTAAGAAGGAAAGCTATAGAAAAATGATATTGATGAGTTGCATTGCAATGAAGAAATTCTTGCTTCTCGAACAAAGTCATGGACTAAGGAAGCCAACCAGCTCACTCTCTCAGTCCAGAGTAAACTTACGAGCATGCAGCAGACTAAAAGGACCATGGGCCTCACGTGGATGACCCAACTACTGAAATATTGGTCGAGGAATTACAGTAGGTTGCTACGTAGGGAACAACCAATCTACATGTTTTGAATTTGGAGTTCCATGAACTCCAAGAGAAGATCGAAATTTCAGCGAAGTGACTCGAGGACAAGTCATAAAATTGTGTTGGGGGCCTATTGGGATAGGGTACCTTGGGGTCACGTTTTGGTCCTTACTTTTTGTACAAATGTAAAGTCTCGGTGATTTGAGGAAGAAGAGCGCGAAGATAGTAACAATCAAAGGGGATTTAGTCCCTTAGGTTGTTAGGACAAAAGAAGTTTTGAGATCCTCCCATGGTCTACGGACCATGGTATTGTAAAAGCAAAGAATATATTTAGAAGGGTCATAACGAGTCTAGAAAATAAGTCATACTAGAATATCATTGTTTGGGCAAGCAAGCTAAGGAAGGAAAAGTTTGTTTCCTATAATTAGGCGAAGGGGAAGGCTCTTGTAGCTGAGTGCACAAAGATCTTGGTAACTCTATAGGCTAAGTGCGCGAGCCCCTGCAGCTCAGTGCATGGGGAAAAGGAGTATGAACTTGAACGAATACATCTAATAAAGACAATTTTGATCCAGTAATTGTGCATCTGTATATCTATTTTTACTTCTCCAAGTTTCTGTATTTTCTCTCTGTATTGTAAATTATATGAATGAATGCTTATCTTATGCACAAAAGTGGTAGATTAGTAATATTTGTTGATGTTATGAATAATAAAAGACCTTCATGAAGATATAGATGTTGTTTAGGTGAATTACTGTAATTTATTGTTTCATAAGGGTTAGGGTTTGTGAAGATAGATCTAAGCCCTAACAGCCACAAGAACCTATCACACGGGCCTCTATATGCAAGAACCTAGTTCCATCATCCCCCAATACTGCTTCGGGTGAGATTATAGCCCGCGATACGCGAGTTGTTTCCAAAAGGGCCATCAATTTAGGGTTTTGTTTGTTGGCGCAACTAACTTTGAAAAATCAGCATCCCTATCGATAATTAAATCCCAAATATAAGGAAAATGTGTGCAAATCATTGGATAAGATGTTGGAAGATGGGATCATTGAACCTGTGGAGGAATCAAACTGGGTAAGTCCCATGGTAGTCCAAGAAAAGAAGCAGCAGGATGAAATTTAGATATGCATAGATCTGAGGAAGTTGAATGATGCACACGTCCATGACCCATTCCCTACGCCATTTATAGATGAAGTATTGCAGGATGTTGGAGGACAAGAAGCCTACTCTTTCATTGATGGGTTCTCAAGGTACCATCTGATCACGATCACACTGGAGTATCAAAGTAAGACCACCTTCATGAGGGAATGTGGTTGTTTTCAATATACGGTAATGCCTTTTGGGTTGAAGAATTCCCCTGCAATCCTTTCCAGTCTGGTAATTGTGGCTTTTAAAGAATTTATCCATAAATTTTCAGAAGTCTACTATGATGATTGGACCATGTTTGGGCTGGTCAAGTGACATGTTGCTATCCTGCGCCTCATGCTAGATACCTATCGCAGATACCAGATGGCCCTTAACCTGAAAAAGTGTATCTTATATGTACCGTATGGAATATTGTTGGGTCATGTGGTTCGCAAGTAGGGCTTGATGGTAGACCCTAGAAAGATAGTTGTCATTATTACTTTGGAAGCACTGAAAAATGTAAAACAATTGCATGCAACGTTGGGGCATACAGGGCATTATAGGAAGTTTATCAAGGCATACACGCAAATAACTGTGCTGATGGAGAAGTTGTTGAAGAAGGACACAACATTCTACTGGGATGAAGATTGTCAGACTAGTTTAGACATTTTGAAGGAAAAAATGGTCACTATGGCCATTCTGCTGTTCCTGGATTGTAAAAAGGAGTTTCATGTCCATGTGGATGCATCTTGTGTTACGTTAGGTGCGATGCTGACCCAACCAGGTGAAGGATAAATTGATCATCCTATAGAATTTGTGAGCAGAAAATTATCAAAGGTGGAGAAGAACTACTTAAGTACAAAGGGTGAAGGACTAGTGATGGTCTATGAGATACAAAAATTTTAGCGCTATCTGTTAGGCACACACTTCAAAATGTATACAGACCATTTTGCTATAAAATACCTAGTCAATAAGCCTATGTTGGGGGGGGAAGATTTGCATATGGTTGTTTCTATTCCAGGAGTATTATTTTGAGGTTATCGTGAAGCCATGATGCTTGAATGCTAGTCCTGATCACCTATCCAGGATTGAGATTGATGATGAGGCTACAATTTTGGAAGAAGGGTTACGTGGTGTGCAGCTCTTTATTGTTTATGTTGCAGACGATCACTTTGCTGATATAATTCATTTTTTGTCTACAAGAAAAGCGCCGGAAGGATATTCTATATGATCGCTAGTCACTTATACAAAATGGGATCTAATGAGATACTCTTTAGGTATGTCCAAGAATATGAACGAGCAAACATCCTTGCAGAAGTGCATGTAGAAGTAGCGCAAGGACATTATTTAGGCAGAGCAACTGCATAGAATATCTTACACGTAGGAATTTGGTGGCCAATGGTACATAGGGACTCAAATGTGTATTGTAGGGTGTGCGATGCTTGTCAAAGGATGGGGAGACCATTGTGAAGGGATGAGTTCCCATTAAATCTGTGAATAACTTTGTAGGTGTTCGATAAATGGGTGATCAACTTTGTGGGTCCAGTTCAGTCACCAGGGAAAACTATTAGGGCACGATACATTATTACAACAACTAAATACTTGATATGATGGGCGAAGGAACAACTAGTAAAATACTATAGGAAGTTCATCTTTGAGTTTATTTTGTCCAGGTTTGGCTACCCTAAGATCTTAATGAGCGATAAGGGCATGAACTTCCTCAATGAAACAATCACTACAATGCTTGAAGAATTCCAGATATATCATCAAAAGAGTATTCAATATCACCCTCAAGCTAATGGAATGGTAGAATCCTTTAACAAAATCTCGAAGAGTTCCTTGACCAAGGTTTGCAACATGAAGCGGAATGACTGGGACGTGCACATACCAATAGTGCTTTGGGTGTATAGGACCACTTATAAGAAGTTGACAGGTCAAATCCCTTTCCGCCTAGTATATGAGCAAGAAGTTGTAATGCCAATGGAATAAATTGTTCCAAGTCTGCAGATTGAAACATTGATAGATGTGGTTGATCATTATACCATGGAGGAGCTTCTCGCATAACTGGTAGAATTGGAAGAAGATCGTTTCCTAGCCAGATTTCATCAACAGGTGCAAAAGGATTGTGAAAAGGCATGGCATGAACGCCATATCAAACAACGCAGCTTCAAGAATTAAGATTTAGTTTTTCTATATGATAGTAAGTTTACAAATTTCCTTGGTGTTGTTGCTAAATCTTGCACCATGCAGCATAAGTGCAGCATGAGACAAGAAATCTCCCTATAGCCTCTGGGTTGATCGTAGACTAGTGCCTGGACATCTTAAATAGAGGAGTGCTTGGAAGGGTATATGTGAGGGGGTTTCAGCACTCCAATTGTCATGTAAAAAAGGTGTGAGGGGGCTTGATTCATCCCTCCAAAAGTATGCATTATGTACTTCAAGTATTCCCTCACACACATAGTTCCCAGAAGTATCACATAGAACAATGAAGGTTGATTACTTTGAAGGGGATTACAACTTAATAGGCTTTGTTGGGTAAATGATAGAGGATGAGGAGGAAGAGTAATTCATCATAGAGAGCTTAAGAACCCTACGCATAACACATAGAGCTTGCATCTCTAAGAATTCCAATACTTATCTGAGTCAGAAGCATATATAATGAGAAGAAGAGAGTATGGGTGTTGTGATTCATGAAGAGTAGTTGTTAGATATATGATTTCAATAATCTACATAGGCTCTAGAATTAACAATGTCGATACAAATGGATCTATGAGGAAGGACAGGAACATGCATAACATATTTATACTAGTGAGTCTGTGAGGAGGTCTTAAGATATTTCTAACAACAATAATCACATGAATTCAGAGAAGAATATAAACATAAAGGAATTAAAATGAGCATTAACATACTATAATGCTAATAAGGGGGAACCACCACCATTTATGTGATATTCTAATAGATCTGCATGAGTAAATTAATACAATCTCAGACAATAGTCATTCACTTACAGAGTTATGAGCCAAATTTATATCATAGAGCTTAGCCCTCACGGGTGAGAAATTTTGAAATCTCTGTATAATATTTCTTCACCCTATTTATAAGAGGAGAGGGAGATGGAATTATAGTCTACAAAATATCTGATTCTAAGCCCAAACTGTCATGCTAGACTAGCTGTCTCAGTTAGTGTTAGGCTTTGTTGGCCCAAAAAGATTACAATCAGGATCGAATCCCTTTCTTGGAAATAAACAAAGATAAATGCATAGAGAAAGAAATTGACAGGGGAAGGAGGAGGTGTACCCTTGTTGTTTTAGTGGAAGCCCCTTATTTAGCCATGTCCCTATTGTCATCATGCTTCTCACTGCTGTTGAGGCGGTTCATTGTTTCTCAGCTAGTTTCTGTCCATTCTACCTTTGACTGCTTTCGACACCGAATTATGGAGGTGTGTTGCAGGCTGAGTCCTTCAATGAATGCGCCAATACTTTCATTAACCAACCTAGCTACTAACCCATCCATGTTTTAAAGCTCTACGTAATCCTTTCAACGCTTTGGTTGCCTTATGTTGTACCAAATAGTTGTGTGGTCATGGGCCTTTAATGTTTAAGACAAATGAACAGGTGGCCACTTTTTATTTTCTCTTAGACCCCTTTTGTTACAACCCCCTCTATAGTTTTTCGCATGTGACTAGGAGTTGGAACCAAGGGCCCATGTGTTTTGGCACTAAAGCTCTCAACAACTTTGTGGGGTGGGGGGGGGGGGATTTCCTTTATATCTCAGAAGTTCATCATTGGCTAATTTCAAGGACCTGAAATATTTATAGATCGTGGCTCATAATATATTGCATCCGTGCCATTTCCTTATGTCAGTAGAAATCGCTGAAAATCCCGAAATCAGGAACCACCGATCGTCGATCACCGATAAAGCTGTTGATGTCATCACTGCCACATCACCCCTCATGTCATCACTACCACATGTCACCCTATGAGTGGTGGAATGTGGCACTTGGAAACAACCCCATAGGACCCCTAAAAATGCCAAAAATGAGTGGCATGTGTCCACCCACCACATCATCATCCATACATGCCACGTCATTATTGATGTCAGCCTCCCTGTCAGCTCAATGGACCAATCAGAGGCCACCACATGGCCCCCTGGAGGAGAGAGAAAAAGGCCTGACCAACCTTGTTTTTCTATGCTTTTGCTTTGTATTTATTTTTCTAATCCCCACCGTGATGCATCACATTATCACACTATCGACAATTTGCAGGTTCTTTTAAGTTGAAACCCTGTCGAATCGTCGATCGCCGATCACCAATGCCCCCTGGAGGAGAGAGAAAGGGGAGGCTCCTGCCTTGGTTTTTCCATAATTTTCTTTGTTAACACTTTCTGGCCCTTCCCCAATGGTGAAAAAATATATTGGCATTCGGGACCACGATATGTTGATAACCTTAGCCGTGTACCCCAAGGATCCTGCCAATGGCCAATTGCGATATATGCTCCCCCCAGACCTGCCGACTATCGATAGGCGATATCGGCGATCTGCGGATCCCTCCCTTTCATTCAGCCAATTCTTCTTACATGCCAACAAGCCCGATTTGTGATTGTGATCATCCTCCCGGGTCCCAATTGTGATTTACCTCCACACTTAGACATTCTCCTTGCTTTCTGAGTTTTTCAAACGAATTCTTCAATAGGGTATAACTTTTGATCCAGGAACCCTATTTTTGAGTTCTATATACCCTCGGAAATATATTTCTGAGCACTACGCAATGGAGAGGTTTCCATCTATCTCTAATAGCTTATGTGGATGAGAATTTGGAATCACAATTCACTACTATTTGGCTTGTTAAGCAACTAATGATTGATAAAGTAGTGAATGACAACATTGGCTCCTACTAGGGACAATGCCTTGCTTGCAAGGTGCTGAGAACCTGCAGACCAGTATCCTTCACCATTGGGCATGGAGGTAGTAATACATGAATCTTTGTAATTAGCAAAATCTCCATCGGACTTTCCTCCTCGATCTAGAATGTAGAAAATAAAAATTCTAACAACTAAAAAGTAAATGCTCAGCTAGTGAGGTTATTTATATACACTCCTACTTATGCATAGGGATCGATTCACCTAAGTGAGCTCAACCTTCCAATGGAGCCAGGCCAACATTAGAGTATTGGGCCTTATGCCTTCATATTTTTGAAAAATAAAAATAAAAATAGGCATGCAACATAAAAAGTCTTCAAACAAGGAACCTAATACATGCTCTTGAATTAACCTCTATTGATGACTTAAGAATAAGCTCATGTACATAGCCATAAGGTCATGGAATATATAAGGAATGTTTGCAGTAGCCTCTTCTTCACATAGATTCTATTGGCCAATATATTTTTAGTCATGGCTATCACACACATCATCCAGCTCTTCATCTTTGTCCTTTTCAAGAAAATCCTGTTGTTGGGAGATTTTTCTCCAATTTCTTGTAAACAACTCCTTCTGAACTTCTGTGACCATCTCTTCCTCCTCTGAATAATACAAATCAAAAATTAGAGGAGGGTCTTGGTATTGTTCTCCATGTGGAGGGTGTGCCTTGTGAACTGGAGCCTCTTTGGTGATCTCTTGATCAACCTCCTCTTCTTTCGAAACTTCCCCTAACTAGAAGTGTTGTGGTTCTGCATCACTCAACTCTCCACCCGAGTCATATGTTAGAAAATTATATATTATGGAGCAATGGAACACATAAAATATTGCAGAAATATAAACACAAAAAATGCATAAAACAAGAGAGACACAGATATACGTGGTTCACTTAGTTTGGGCTATGTCCACCCCGAACAACCAGTCCTTCCTTTTTATTATCCAGCAAAATGAAGAGACACAACCTACAACAGATCCGCTGTAATATCCTCTATTTTCTCTCACAATCTCACCTCTCTCTTTCTCGCTCGGAGAATACACATCTATTACAGAGCCTCAAATACAATGTCCTCATACAAAGAGAGGGGTTGCCTTCTAGGGAAAAAATGCTAAACTAAACATAAGTTATACCATCAGATTATCCGCCTAATGAACGGCCCAGATTGACTAGAAATTACAATACTTTTACAAGGCAATTTTACATCTATTTTTAGCTTCGAGGGCGCTGTCGTCGAAACCCCTACCGAGGGACCACTGGCCCCTGAACCCCCCAGCCAGGGGGATCAGTGCCTCCGAACCCTGGCGGGGGGACCAAGTGCCCCCCGCACCCCCCTGCTTAGAGGGGTGTACAAACTTCCTAGGGTATACATCCGGCTGAAACAAAGACCTCTGAACAATCATGCTCCACACCCAACAATCTCCCACTTGGAGAATGGTTGTAGCAACTCCATTGATGCTTCATTTGCTGGACAATGACTCCTCTTTGGACCTAGTTGTTTCTCATCTTCATCATCATCCTTGAAGACCAATTGAAACTGAGCATATTCTTAGTTTCTCCCTAGTTACAACTTTCGTTAGGATATCTGTAGGATTCTAGCTAGTGTGTATCTTTTCTAGCTTCAACTCTCCATATTCCAACATTGATCATATGAAATGGTACTTGAGCTGTATGTGTTTAGTCCTGGAATTAAGTGCTAAGTTATTTGCAAGATGAATGGAACTTTGGCTATCACTGTATAATGTGCCCATATCATGCTCCTTACCAAATTCACCCGTAAACCTTTGTAACCAAATCATTGCTTTACTAGCCTCTGTAGCAGCAACATACTCTGCTTCTATTGTTGAAAGTGCAACAACACTTTGGATTTTTGAAACCCAACTGACAGATGTTCCACCTACAGTAAATACATATCCTGTAGTGCTCCTCCTGTTATCTCTGTCACCTGCCATGTCTGCATCAATATATCCCTGTAGAGAAATGTTTGAACCACCAAAGCATAATGCTTGATTTGTGGTACCTTTCAAATATCTGAGAATCCATTTCACTGCCATCCAATGTTCCTTTCCTGGATTGTTCATGTACCTGCTTACAACTCCCACTGCATTTGCAATATCAGGCCTTGTGCAGACCATTGCATACATTAAGCTTCCAACTGCTGATGCATATGGAACTTTAGACATATAATCCATGTCTTCTTGGGTCTTTGGACACATTTCCTTACTAAGTTTGAAATGGCTAGCAAAAGGTGTACTAACTGGTTTTGCATTGTGCATATTAAATCTTTTCAACACCTTTTGTATGTACTCATTCTGAGACAATGTTAATTTGCGATTTTTCCTGTCTCTAGTGATTATCATACCAAGGATTTGTCTTGGAGCTCCCAAACCCTTCATTGCAAATGAATTTGCCAATTTTCTTCTGAGCACATTTATTTCCTGCATGTTAGACCCTATAACAAGCATGTCATCTACATACAGTAACATTATAATATAGCTACCATCATTTTTCTTTTTCAAATAAACACAATGATCAAAGTGACATCTAGTATAACCTTGTTCAGACATAAACTTGTCAAATTTTAGATACCACTGCCTTGGAGCCTATTTTAAGCCATACAAGCTCTTCGTCAACCTGCACACTAGTTTCTCCTTCCCTTTCACCTCATATCCTTGTGGATGCTAAATATATATCTCTTCCTCCAAATCCCCATGGAGAAAAGTTGTCTTTACATCTAACTGCTCAAGATGAAAATATCCAATTGCTACTAGACTTAAAATAGTTCTGATTGAAGTCATTTTAACAACAGGAGAAAATATTTCATCAAAATCAATACCTTTCTTCTATGCAAACCCTTTCACCAAAAGTCTAGCTTTGTACCTTTGTTTTCCTCCATATTCTTCCTTCAGCTTGTAAACCCATTTATTCTTCAATGTAGTTTTTCCTGTAGGCAAGTTGACTAAGTCCCAAGTTTGGTTATGCATTAAGGAGTCCATATCTTCTTCCATGGCTACCTCCCACTTCTTCATGCTTTCAACCTGCATTGCTTCTTCATAACATTCGAGCTCACTAGAATTAGTCAACAATAAATAATATAATGAAGGAGAGTATCGTTGAGGGGGTTTCCTTATCCTGCTAGATCTTATAACACCACTTTTAGGTGTTTTGGGTGCCTATTTCTGTTGTGGCGGTTGATATTGTTGTGGTTGTTGATTATTACTATTTTGAGGCACCTTTACTTTTTCAGTGATTTCATCAAGAATTGTGTATTCCTTGTTTTCTTTTTCCTGTTTCTTTTCCTGCAACTAATTCTTATACATTACCTTTTCATTGAATATTACATCTCTGCTCCTAATTATTTTGTGATTTTCGTAATGATATAAGCAATAACCAAAATCATTAACACTATATCCAATAAGGGTACATTTCTTTGACTTTGCCTCAAGCTTTGTTCTATTTTCTTTATTAATATGGACAAAGGTCTCACAACCAAAAGGATTTAAGAAAGAGAAGTTTACCTTTTTACCTATCGATGCTTCCTCTGGAACACCACCATCCAAGGAAGTTGAAGGCCCTCTATTTATTAGGTAAACAACAATATCTACAACATCTGCCCAAAACTGTAAAGGCAATCCTGCATGCAATCTCATGCACCTTGCACGCTCCATGATTGTTCTATTAATCCTTTCTGACACACCATTTTCTTGTGGTGTTCTTGGAACTGTCTTCTCGCTACGAATTCCATGCTTTGAAAAGTACCTATCAAATTCTTTGCTGCAATATTCACCTCCATTATCAGATCTGAGACACTTCAATTTCTTTCCTGTCTCAATCTCAACCAAAGCTTTCCATTTCTTGAAAGTATCAAATACACTAGATTTTTTCTTAATACAATAAATCCAAGCTTTTCTAGTTGCATCATCAATAAAAGTAACATAATAATGAAAGCCACGGAGAGATGATACCTGAGAAGGTGCCCATACATCTATATGCACAAGTTCTAATTTTTCACTCTTATTTTCTTTCCCAACTCTGAGAAATCTGACTCTCTTATGTTTTCCATAAATGCAATTCTCACAGAAGTCCAAATCAACATTCTTCAAACCAGGCAACAAATTCCTTGAGTGAAGAATCTTCATTCCCTTTTCACTCATGTGTCCAAGCCTATGATGCCATAATGCTGCATCTGCTCCTTTGGAAGTTAAAGCATTAACAGAGTTAGAAATACCATTGCATAAATACAATGTACCAACCTTTTCACCTTTTGCTATTACCAGGGCTCCTTTGGCGACCTTCCAAGCTTTATCTGTGAAAGTTGTCACACAACCTTCACCGCCTAACTGCCCTATTGAAATCAGATTTTTCTTTAGATCTGGAACATGCCTTACCTCCTTTAGTAGCCATTGGTTTCCATTCTGTTGTTTTATAAGAACCTTACCCATTCCGACAATTTTACAAGGTTTATCATCACCCAAACGAACTTGTCCAAAATCTCCTCGAACATAGTCATGAAAGTATTTCTTATCAGGTGTGGCATGGAATGAGGCCCCTGAATCTACCACCCAGTAACCAATAATATTTTTGAAAGAAATAATCAAAGCATCTTGTAACACCTCACTTTTCACATTTGCTTCATGATTGTTTTCATGTTGTGCATCTCCTTCTTTTCCCTTCTGAGATCTACAATCTTTCTTTAGGTGTCCTTTATCTCCACATTTCCAGCACACTATCCCCGATTTGGACTTGGATCTACCTTTCCTTGATTTATTACGATATCCTGAACTCTTTCCTCTTTCCATTTTTCTTCCCCTAGACTCTGCACTCAAAGCATTACCCGATGTCTCACTAAAGCTTTTCCATCGCATTTCCTCACTAAGGATAGCACCGACGACATCATCAAACATTAAAGTACTAGATCCAAAAACAGAGTTACTAATGGCCATTACTAAACCATTCCAACTTTCTGGCAATGAGCACAAGAATAACAGAGCTCTAACTTCATCATCAAAGTTTACCCCTACAAAACCTAACTGACTTGTAACAGTATTAAAATCATTTAAATGGTCTACAACAGATCCACCTTCTAACATCTTCATATTAAATAATGGTTTCATAAGAAATACCTTGTTTGAGGCCAAGGGTTTTTCATATAGTTTCTCCAATGCCTTAATCAAACCCTCTGTTATTGTTTCCTTCAAAATTTTGAAGGCGACCGACGCTGTGAGGCACAACCGTACTGTTCTGAGTGCCTTTCTATCGAGAAGGTTCCATTCTTCATCTATCATACGCGTCGGCATCTTTTTTTTCTGCCCAATGGTGGGTAAAAATCTTTCTGATACAGATAATCTTCCATCTGCATCTTCCATAGCGAGAAGTTTTGGCCGTTAAATTTGTCAACCCTAAACTTACCATCTTCCGCCATTACTTCCACTCGAATGAGGAACCCTTCTTTCCTGTGAGTTTATCATCCAAATAGACCTTCAGCTCTTATTCCAGTTGTTAGAAAATTATATATTACGGAGGAATGGAACACATAAAATATTGCAGAAATATAAACATAGAAAATGCATAAAATAAGAGAGACACAAATATACCTGGTTCACCTAGTTTGGGCTACGTCCACCCTAAACATCCAGTCCTTCATTTCTATTATCCAGCAAAATGAAGAGACACAACCTATAGCAGATCCGCTGTAATATCCTTTGTTTTCTCTCTCACAGTCTCACCTCTCTATTTTCCACTCAGAGAATACACATCTATTACACAACCTCAAATACAATGCCCTCATACAAAGAGAGGGGTTGCCTTCTAGGGAAAAAAACCCTAAACTAAACATAAGTTCTACCGTCAGATTATCCGCCTAACGAATGGCTCAAATTGACTAGAAATTACTATACTTTTACAAGGAAATTTTACATATCTTTTTAGCTTCGGGGGCGCTGCCCCCGAAACCCCCACCAGGGGACCGTTGGCCCCTGGACCCCCCAAATAGGGGGGATTGGTCCCCCCGAACCGCCGCGGGGGGGACAAGTCCCCCCTACACCACCCCCCCGTGTGGAGGGGTGTACAAACTTCCTGGGCTATACATCTGGCTAAAACAAATACCTCTGAACAATCATGCTCCACACCCAACAAGCCTAAGGATGAAGACATCAACAAGACATTGCTCAAGACCAAATATGGACATTATGAGTTTGTGGTGGTTCCATTTGGCTTCACAAACACCTCCACCACATTTATATGTTTGATGAACAATGTATTTAGTCCATATTTGGAGAAGTTTTTTTTGGTCTTCATGGATGAAATTATTTTCTACTGAAAAACCAAAGAATAGCATGAAGATCTTTTGAAGAAAAAATTGAAGTTTATGAGAGAGGACAAACTCTATGCCAAGATTAGCAAATGTGACTTCTTCTAATGACAATTTTAGTACTCGGGACATATCGTTTTCAATGGAGTGGCAGTGAATTATGAGAAGATGAAGGCCATCATGGAGTGGCCCACTCCCCAAAATGTTATCAACGTTAGACATTTCTTTGGATTAGTTGGATATTACTAGTGGTTTATTAAATAGTTCTCACAACTTGGGTACTTAAACACCTCTTTGCAAAAGAAAGGGACAAAATTCCAATGGACATGAGAGTGCACAAATAACTTTGATAAACTCAAACATATACTCACACATGGACCTATCTTTTGAATAGTTGATCTAGAGAAAGTTTTCTTAGTGTGCACATATGCCTACAAGGAAGGGCTAGGTGGAATCCTAATGTAGGAGGGGCATGTGATTTGTTATGAATCAATAAAATTAAATGAACATGAGAAGAAATATGTCACTTATGACATGGAGCTTGTAGTGATAGTATACACGATAAAAATGTGGAGGCATTACTTATTTGGAATGAATTTTTCTTTAATGTTAGGTCATGGATGGTTGATATATTTGTTTGATCATTCCAAGTTAAATTCAAGATAAGCTAGATGGTTAGCCTTGATTAGTGAGCTTGGATTTGAGATAAAGCATATTAAGGGAAAGGTGAACAAAGTAGAAAATGCACTCAGTAGGAGTATACAATTGTCTCACTTGGAAGCCATATTAATTTTTGAGGTTGACATTAAATAATGGATCAAGGAGGAATTACAACATGATGAGAACTACCAGCATGTGAAGTAATTCTTGCATTAGAAACCAAAAATACCAATGAGAAAGAATTACATACTCATGACTAATGGCATGTTGAATTTCAAGTGCAAATTTTTCATACCTTGCATGGGTGACTTGAAGAATCTCATCGTCAATGAGTTTCATAAAATACATTATTCAGGTCATCCTAGTTATTAGAAAATGATAACAACTATGAGGAAGAGGTATTATTAGCCAAGAATGAAGAAGGATGTGGTTGATTACATTGTCAGGTTCCTAGAGAGTCAACAAGTTAAAGAGGAATGTAGGAACCCAAAGGAATTATTAAACCCAATTTGAGTTCGTAAGTGGAAGTGGGAAAATTTCTAAGAATCATGATACTGTAATGGTGGTTTTGGTCAAGTTGAGTAAGGAAGATCATTTTATAGTTGTCAAGTCCACTCACAAGTAAATTGACATTGCTCATATATTCATGAAGGATATATTTGGATTGCATAATATAAATAAGAAGATCATTTCATATTAAGTTTCTAAATTCACCTCAAAATTTTGGAAGGAATTGTTTGTAGGTTTTGGAACACAACTAGCCTTTAGCTTAGCCTACCATCCCCATACTGATCGGAAAAATAAAAGAGTTCACATAGTTTTGAATACATGTTTGGGATTTATGTGATGCATCATCCAAATAGGTGGGAAGAGTAGTCACCACTAGTTAAATTCACATACAATAATGGGTATCACGAGCCATTAAACATTAGCCCCTTTGGAGCTTTATATGGTAGAAAATGAAACACTCCTATTAAATAGAATGATCTAGTGAAAAAAGTTGTTCTTGGACCCAACATGCTGAAGAAAATGGAGCAAGAACTAACTGATATCAAGAAGAAATTTAACATATCCTATGATGAGAAAAAAAGCTATGCATATCAATAGAGAATGGACAAGGATTTCCAAGTGGGAGATTATGCATATCTACACATCAAATCAAGAAAGAGCTCATTGAGAGTGGTATATTTTTCTAATTTTGTGCCCAAAATTTCTGGGCCATTTTATATTTTATAGAGAGTGGAGCTAATGGAATATAGAATGGTCCTACCACCCATAGTTAAAGCACATGATATTTTGCACATTTCCTTTCCTAAGAAGTATGTACATGAAACTAATCATATTGTTGATTAGTTTGTGATATAGGTGGAAAGTAAGGGAGAGTTCCAAGAAAAACCATTTTGCATGCTAGATTATAAGCATACCACATTCCATAATTGAGTAATAGAGTAGGTCAAGGTCCAATGGATGAACTTTGGAGAAAATGAATCCACCTAAGAAATGGCAAATAAAATGAGGGCATTGTACCCATTTTCTTTCACTAGGTAAATGAATGTAAGAAATGTAAATATAAAGATCACTAACTATAATGGTGTTTTCTACTTTGATAAAATATTACGGATGGTGTTTCCTTAAGGGGATTTGGTCTATAATAAGCCTTTTTACTGCACTCCATGTATGTAAATGACAACGTGTAAACTTATGTACTATTGAATAGAATGTTATTTGATTGGATGAGCTAAGGAGGGGACATGGATCCATAGTTTCGAAGGGGGAAGGGCCTATGAAGGGCCATGTTATCACCATATGAAACACAAACCCACAAAAACCACTCTTAATTGGGTTACCTACACTCATAATTAATTAAGATTCAATGTGGCCATGAAGAAAAAGAGGACAATGACCATCATCCTCAAGGTTTGAGGGAAACTGCCTTGGGAAAAGAATAATAAGGTCCACACGTGAGAGAATAGGGGAATAAAGTGTGTTTATGGATCACAAGTATAGTAGAAGAAAAGTGATTGACATGAAAATATGTAGAACAACGTGGATGGACACAAGGAAGAAACACAAGAAATAGAGGAAAATCTATGGAGAAGAATGGTTTAGACTAGACTATGTGTTTCTAACCATTTATGACCAATAGGAGGCTTAATGGAGAATTGAATCACTTAGTGCTTATTAAGTAATCTAATAAACCACTAATTTCTTGCTGAATAATTTGTGAAGCCACTTAGTGACTTTTTATTGTCTTGATAAATCGCTTGGGTACTTGTTGGAAGGTTGATAAACCCATACTAAGGAAAGTTGAACCACAATGGTGCTTGCTAAAATACCTAATAAACCACCTTAATAGTACGGTATAGGCTAATGTGTTCCTTTCCTCAAAAATCCAATTAACAAACCACTTATATAGTGTATTTGGTCTCTTGGAACTAAATAATTCCCTGACTAAGCCTTGGATGAAGTCCCATGTTTTAGTTTTGAAAGTAAGAGGGTGATTTTGGTGCTTACCTCTTGAGTGTGATTGATAAACCACCTAGAATATTCCTCCTTAAGGTTTGGTAAAGCCTTGGTTTAGACTTCTTTAACCTATACCACCCCTCAAACTTTGGATCGAGTTTAGGGTTGGTGATGGATCCCATCAATAGGTATCTTTTGGAGTTCATTGTGCTATCATCCAACCCTTAAAACTCTCCTTTTCTCACATTAATTCACCTTTTTATCCATAATATGATTAGCAGGAAGAACAAAAGGTGTTTTTCATATTGTACAACATAATGTGATTAATATGCAGGTTAAAGAAGCACTGTTGGAGATATTTACCATGTAGGGGGTTGATGGAGACACCTCGATAGAATATAGGGAGGTTACACACCTCATCGACTCCCTAACTCGGATTAAGATCACAAAATCCTCTCAAACATCTCTAATTCACTAACATCCAAGGAACTCCAAGTGCATGACAAGGACAAAGGGAAGTAGATCTATAAATATAAATATTTACAATGGGAGCATTCCCCCTTTCAAGGAAGCTTCCCCTCAATTGTTTTTGTATAAGTGAGCGAGCTAAAAGGATAATTAGTATTCGAATTTTTGTTGCAGCTAGGAGTAGCTATTGAGAGCCTAGTTCTTGACATTGTTATTCTTAACCTTCATATGATGTATGAGACTATTATTTTACATTAATGACAAGTTTACTATTGATTTGCATCTGAGTTAGTTTTGTGTTGGGGAAATTAATTACTTAGTAAAAAAATCAACAAATCACTTGAACATTAATTGTCAACCCGAGAAGCATCTTTTTATGTCAAGGCAATTAGAAAAATATATGCAAGAAACTACCAACAACTAATCATTGGTTCTACATGATTTTGTTTTGCACTACCAAGCTCATTCAACAAGAAATAAAATTTAAGACTTCAATAAAAATACTAATTTAAAAAATACAAAGTAAATGATATAAAATAGAATTATGCAAATCACATGACTTGAATCAATACTAAATTAAACCATGCCTTACAGAAATGGAAATTTAACCTATTGCACCCAACAAAATTCAAATGATAATCTAGAGCAATAAATTAATATAAATCTAGAAATTGCAAAAAATAACAAATTTGGAAAATGTAGCAGCCAAAATATTGCCTTAAAAAAATGAAAATTTACTTTAAGCAACAACAATTGAAATTCATAAAAACAAGAATTAATTTTTTAAAAAAAATACACAATTAAACTACTTTACATGTTCAAGGCAACACCTTATCCAAGGTAGTGTTCCCCATTGCCCAAGAGTCGATTCTACCTTTAAACACAATTCAAATCATACTACAAGTAGACAATTAGGAAATTCCATTGATATATCATTTCATTAAAAATTAGAAATATATACAATACAACTCTGAGATCTACTTCTAATTCAATAATTGTCCATCCCCCTCTCTAACTTCTATCTTCATTGAAATATACAGAGCAAAGGGATAATTAGAACTAAACTGAAGAAAATATTTTCTCATTATAATTTTGGATTGATTACAATGTGTTAATTAGTAAGATCAAATCTGGAATATCTCTCCATCATCAATCAACTGAAACAAGCCGAATCTAGTATTGCAATTGGGGCAATGTGGAAAACGGTCACAATAGAAAATCTGCAAAAATTGCCTTCGAAGAACCTTGTGTTTCTCTCAATCCAAACCGAATTTTTGAAAAATTCTCATGAGAAACTAATTTTATCCATTCTACACAAAACCTGTGTCGTATTTTCAAGATTCATCTTCATTTGCCTGAAAAGGAAAACACAAAATCATCAATTTTTATCCCATCAAAATTCTGAGTTGGAATATTTGACTATGAGTTGAAGATCAAATTTGAAATCAGGAAGAGATCTTGGAGGCTAAAATTGTGAATGATGTTATAACAAATTAATTAATAAACAATCATAGGCAAAATCATGCATAACAATCATCAATTTATTAAAAATAAAGGAGAACAACTATTACTTATCCAGAAGAGAATAAATAGTTATAAAATGGAATTATATGATAAATTATGATAAATAACGTGATAAATGACTAGTAGAAATAGATGAAATGGATGTTAAGAAGTGATAATAGTAATGAAAAATTAGTGGCCCAACATCTCCCCAAACTAAACATGTTGCATGTCCTCATACAATCCAATGCCTCTATATTAATCAAGTTGTGATAAAATAACCAAGACACTCACCCCAACTCGGGATATTGATAGAACATAATAATTCTTCCCAAAAAGCCTCTTCAAAATAATGGTTTCTCAATTCTAGCAATGTTGGTGAAGATATAACAATTTGCAAATTATTTTTCAATAATATATATATGAAGTTGTAATGAAATATGATACAAGTAACAATGAAATTCAATAACCATTTTCTCAAAAAAAATCAAAACCATATTTTGTTGAAATTTTGTAGAGATATTTTTATTATATTGATGCTTCTCCACTTTGAAAATCTGAGCTACATGATGCACATATCCTGAGATATAAGCAACATGTTTGTAGGTGATAGTGCACAATTTCTAGAATTTTACCAACGTTTAGCTTCACAATTTCTAGGTTTATGTATTTTAATAATACCTTTTTGTTGTCCTAAAATCACAAGAATTTAGTTCATGGTTTTAGATATATATGTGAAGTAATTTAAGCACTATATAAAAATGAAATTGTATGCCCTAAATTAGGAATAAAGGGGAGAACATCCATCATGGTAGCAATTCCCCCCCGCCACCCCCCACCCCCAAACTAGAAAATTAGCATGCCTCATGTGACACTAGAAAACAATATGAGGTTGTTGCTACAATCATTTTTAAATCTTTGCTTGGAGTAAACAACAAGGATAGGGATCTTTTGAGAATGAATAAGGATATTGATATATGATAAAGAGTATTGATGATATTGTCATGATAAATAAATTAATAAGAAATACACTCCCCCAAACTAAAATCTTTTGAGTCTGAATAATGAGAAGTTCTAAAGAAGGAGAAATAATGGTTTAAAAATATGAGTGAATAACACTTAGTGGTTTTTCATGACATTCTCCTAAACCTTTAATAAATCATAAACTTATGCTATTTTACCTCAAGTTTTACCTCCATGAAAGCTTGGAATGACATGGATGGACTAATATTTGTTGAAGCTGATGTAGGCTGAGTTGATGCTAAAATGATATGGAAGGTGGAAGCCAATGTGCAAGTTGAAAGTAAGTAATCATAAAGTGTAGTTGGGTTTCCTTCCCCCAAATTGATTAGTTGCCCTGTCATCAAGATTTCTATAACACATATCATGAGTAGCCTCAATCAGTAATTCATCAACTCAATTACCTCTTTATATATAAAAGTGACATAATCATCTTGTGAATGCCATGGGATAATAATGGATAAAAAGGGAATATAAAATAGGATAACAATTATGAGAAAAATATGCATTCCCTACACCCATAAGCTTTGGTTATTATGAATAAATAAATGGTGAGAATTAGTTATCTCAATCTTTGTGTCTCAGGATCTCCCCAATTAACTGGCATTCACAATCAAAACTAAGCATCTTTATTCTTTCTGAAAATAATAGTAGTGTTGTTAAGATACAAATAAATTGTGACTGACTGGGAATAACAACTATATTTGGTTAAATATATGAAACTTGTAGAATAAAAGAATGATATATTAGATGATACAAAATGTCAAATATCAAATATCCTAAAAGTTTCATCCATAATATGTAAAGTGAAAATTTATAACTCATTAATAGGTATAAACCATAACCACCATCATCTAAGAACTAATTAAATATTACTCCATGAACCACGAGATCTAGAAAACCTTATATATGCAATAATAGGTTTTATCAACAATTAGTTTTGAGAAAACAAGGTAACCAAGTACATCATAGTATTGAATTAACTTTTATACCATAGGCATGGCCATTGTTACTAGTAGATGTCCATAGCCTCGAGATGGATTCCTTTTTAACCCATGGAGATGTTAGTGTCCCATCTATAAGAAATAAATCCACAGTTACAAGAACATTTCAATTTACTTAGATGTATACAGAACATCATTGTTCTAGATTGTTAATCAGTTAATAACAATTTCATTCATGGGAGCTAACAAAAGTGAACAAGCTCGTGATGAGACCTCTTATCCTCCAACTTTACGAATGAATGGCATTGACTTGGCTTGGTGACCAATAGTTGTAATTTTACTTTATTAGGACCTATGATCATGGTAGGTCGGCTCATGATGAGACCTCCTATCCTCCAATTGACTATTTTTTTTAAAATTCAACTATGGTTATTGTCGTCAACAAAAGATTACTTAATAGATGGGGTGGTAGGTCTGCTCCTTAAGAGCTAGGGATGGTGTAAAAAGTTCTGTAGTAATAATTTTCAACTTGGATAATGTTGCTTCTCGAAAACCAATAACCTTGTAATAATTGTTGATAAATATAATTTTATTTGTTAAGATTGGGGTTTAGGAAAAATTCATTAGATAGTGATGAAAATATTTAAGTACAATTTTGTGGTAATCATCATAAATTTTACAAGTTTAGGGACTTGATATATTAAGAAAGTTGAAAGTTGGCATGATGAAATCATCTTTGCATAATTATTCCCTAAAAATAAGCTCATGTTTATAGATAAACAAAGATAAATTGACTACCCAATCATTATGTCAAAGAGGACCTAGAACATGAAAAGTATTTCACATTCACCAAGGAGAAAAAATAGAAAGACTGACAAATATGGAATCAATAAAGTGAATAAAAGCGTGAAAATGGTCTAATAACAATACTTGCAATTGAGGTAAAAAGGATTGTGACTTAGGTAACAACAACCATGACTTATGTAACAATAGTTGTGATAGAGGTAACAATAGTCATAATTGAGGGAACAACAACTATGACCTAGGAAACAATGGTTGTAACTGAGGTAACAACAATTGTGACTTAGGAAAAAACATTTGTGACTGAGGGAACACCAATAGTGAGTCAGGAAACAACAACTATGACTAAGAGAAAAATAATTGTGATTAAGGAAACAACAACTGTAATTGAGGGAACAACAACTGTATGTTAGGAAACAATAGATGTGACTGAGGGAACAACAATGGTGAGTCAGGAAAAAACAACTGTGATTGGGTGAACAACAATTATGAGTCATGAAACAACAATTATGACTCAGGGAACAACAATTGTAAGTCAAGAAAAAACATTTGCGACTGAAGGAAAAACAATTGTGAGTCAAAAAACAAAGTTGTGGCTAAGCGAACAACAATTGTAGCTAAGGTAGCAACAATTATGATTTGAGATTTACTTATCCAACATTACCATTGTTTCATGTTACAACCTAAAAACTACCCATACCATTTTAATCTTGTGGACATGAAGTATCAAGCATGATTGTGGAAATCCCTCCCAAAAACTAACTCAATGGGTGATCTTAGCAAGGTGACATGGAGAAGGATTAGTCATCCAACAATCATAGTCACTTTACAAAATAATGAGTAATTAAGGGTAAATAATTTCTAACAAGACTTATCATAAGTGAGTTTTAATATTATACATGAGACCACCATATCCTTGAGAAGACTTGGGGAACAAATGGATAGATGTGGAGTGACAACATAAAACTCAAAAACTTTCTTCTTTTATTTTGATGAGGGAACAAAATTCACAACTTTGAAGTAAATAGCAATTGAAACATAAAAACATAAGAGAAATCAGAAAACAAGAAACACTTTATTGAAAAATAATAAATAAGTAAATAACTTGATTTGCAACAACTGTGATTTCAGGGGCAATAATGTTGTTTCCTAAGGGAACATCAATCTATTTCGAGGAAAGACAATATGTTAATGGTGAATGAATGGAAAAAAGAAGATATTTTGGAAAACTACTTTAGTAGAAATGGCATGGTTGATGGTGTAGTGGTACTAAACAACATAGAAATAAATTCTTCACTTCTCCTGTTATGAATTGATTAAGTAATAAAAAGTCTTCAAGTTAATTTTTCTTGTTGGCAATCATTAGCGGGAAATTTGTAGCAAGCTCTTATAATCCAGGAATTTTCAGGTCATAACATTTAAAAAAAGTCAACATAATTTTATAAATTTCTTAATATATTCTTGGATGAAATTCGTTTATTTCATTAGCATTGCTTTCAAGAACCACGTTTTCATAGATGGACCTCTTTTATTCTCTGGGGACCTACATGAAATGAGCGTCTTCCTACCATAAAACATAAAATCATTAAAGAAGGGAGGTGCACAAGCTCTCTTAATCCAATAAATATGCAAAAAATAACAATTAGTTACTCTGTAAAACAAATCCATAGAAAGGTAAGAAAAGTAAAATTCATTTATTCCCCGTAGGAGAGTAGTGGCCAACCATACTAACCATTTGCGTTTTAATCATAAATCCTATGTTTTATGTCTGATTTGAGTGATTCTAAATCGAAATGAAATTTAATTAAAACTAATATCACCAATAGAAGCAGGTTTTAAAAAATCAATGATATGAAGTGTGAAATTTACTTAGAATAACAAGCACAACAGAGACATTTTCGATTTCCCAACTTAGACCAACAATTGATATTTTAAGCATAATGTTTTCATTTGATGATGGATTGAACTGATTAAAATTGGATATTAAATTATATTAATGTATCTATCTCCAATAAATACATGTTTGGAAGAAAAGAAGAATTGATGGGTCAAATATGCCAATGAACAACTGAAAAACAAAGTTTTAAGAATGTTTTTGACAGGAAGTCAATATTATGGTCATAAATTTCTCATAGGATATCGAAATCAATTGATTCAAATTTTATTTTGAACTATATTCATAGGGGAATATACCATAGAAACATTTTCATGAGATATAGTCATTTACGTCAAAAGAATGATTGTCTGAAACTATCCCCGAGGTACTTACTAGACACCCTGTTAATGTTTTCATCATAATGTTTTCGTTTCAAATTGAAATTGAATGATTCAAACTGGGATATAAATTAGACATAAGGGATCCTTAATATAGAAACAATTTGTGAAAGTATTCCCATTTTGTCTCTCAAAACATGATTGTCTCAACTGTTTTTCTTTTTAGAAATTTAACCAAGCTTGCATGCCATAAGATATAATAATCAAGTTATTTTTCCAAAATGGTGATCAAAATGGATATGAGTGTTTGTAGGAAGGTGATTTTGAATTGAATAAATCTACATACACAAACAAAAAATCAAATATTTATCACCAATGTTGATTTACACAACATGTTGCAACAAAAATAGCTCGTTTTACATATAAATAAATTTATTTATCTATTTCCTTATTTATTCTATTTTCTACACTAACCTACTCTAGTTTGAAAAATAAATATGTTTACATATAATATTACTTCCATTGGAGCCATTTTCAAGATAAGGTCTAAAGTATATACATACCTGAATTTGAAAAATGCATGTTAATAAATACTAGGGTATAAGAGACCAACTTGCCTTGAAACAATGGTGGCAAGAATTTTTGAAGTATGGAGTGATGTTGTGAGAAAATGATGGAGTGAAACCAATATTCAATATAAATTTTACTTTATTGATTTTAAGTAGTTTCCATATCAAGAATTTCTTCAAAAAATTGAGTATCCAATGCCTTATTGATCTCGATGGCTTGTTGATGCAAACTAGAAGAAACCTCATTTTCTTTGATAACTTCTGCAATATTTGGATTTGAAACCTTCCCAATATCAATACAAGTTTTTCGTAATGGAGCATGTGAGATAGAATAGCTGGGAAGGTTGTCTAAATTTTGTAGGTTCAACACTATAAGCATGTTTTACTAGTTTATTACTATCAGGGTGTGGACTGGATTCATCAGGAAATTTTGTAGGGCATGGAGGATTTTGAGGATGTAGTTGGCTGGATTGTATGGATGATTTTTATAGGCAAGAAATATGTTTTTGAAGAGCTGGTGAAGAATATGGATGATGTGTTTTTTCTACAAGATGAGGGAGTAGTCATGTAATCATAAGATGAACCATGCCAAAATTGTGGACAATATTGGTGGGGGTTATACTAAGATTGGTATGGCTTCCCTAATACAGGAGTATTCCATAATTGATAATGCAAGTAAGAGAATGGAGAGAAAGTTTTTTGAGACGTAAATGTAGGCCACGATTGTGATGGTTGTGATCTTGTCGCTTCTCGATCTCTTTAATATGCTTCTTTCATCCTAGGTAAGAAAGAGAAGTTACCCATGGGGTGTTTCTTTCGACATCGAGAGATTTTTTTTTTTTTCAAATTTTTCTTTATTTTTATTAACATGTAAAACATCCAATTATGAAATTAGACAGCTAATAATATTAATTTTAAGCATTCAAAAAATTCATTAATTTCAACTACTATAACTCATATTCTTGCAATAGATTCCAAAAATTGAGAAGAAAGTTCTCTTGAAATCTTACCAGCCTTGGAGATTCCTCTTGAATACCTTACTCATAATTCACAAACATCATAATATGATAGCTGAAAGGTGTCACCTTTACCCATCATATTTAAGAGTTCTAAAAATTCATCTTTGATTCCATCGAATAGGAGTCTTTTCAAGATCTCTTTTGCCAAATGCTTATGTTTTGATTTTTGAAGGTTGTATTGAAATCACTCCGCATAGTCCTCCAAGATTTCATCTTCCCCTTGTGTCATTATGAAAATATTTTCATTGGCCTTGTAGTAGTCTTGGTACTTCTTCAAGAAGACATTCCTCATGTCTTCCCACATTTGGATGCAGTTCCCACCAAGGCTCATAAACCATCAAAGAGTTTCTCCTTTTAGAGTAAGAGGAAACACTTTTAACATTTGATAATTAGTACAATAATAATATCCTCTACAAAGTACTTAAAACTCAAATAAGAATGTATCTAGGTCTTCGTTTTCCAAACCATGAAAATTTGGTAGAGCAGATGGGGGAATGATGTGCATTTGTGTCACTCCTAGATCTCTAACACATAATTAAAAAGTAGAAATGTATGCCATTTCTTTCCAAAATAGAAGATGTTCTTCATGTGCTACTTTGAGGCTCCTCCTTCGAAATTTCCTTTCAATTGGTTAGTGGAATGGGTGGTGTTTACATCATCACTTGAGTGAAATCATAAGATTTTTTCTTTCTTAAAATTCTACCACTAAAATTCCTACTTTTATCGGTACATACTATATGACCTGAAACTTCCTACAGATGGCAGACCTCACCACAAGTTAAATAGGGTGCATTCGTAGGTTCTTACATTCAATCTTTAATATCTAATCCTCTTAGAATCATGAATGCATCTACAACCAAATATTAGTGTGGTAGTGTTATTTGACTGCCTACCCAAGAATGGTGCCAAAATGTTGGGGGAATTAATTGCTTAATAAAAACACAACTAATCACCTAAATATTAATTATCAACCCGAGGAGCCTCTTTTTATTTCAAGGCAAGTGGAAAAATATATGAAATCAACTACCAAAAACCAATCTTTGGTTCTACATGATTGTGTTCTACACTACCAATCTCATTCAACAAGAAATAAAATATAAGATTTGAATAACAATACTAATGTAAAAACCAGAAAGTAAATGATAGAAAAAATAATTATGCTAATCACACAACTTGAATAAATACTAAATTAAACACACCTTTCTGAATTGGAAATTTAACCTATTACACCCAACATAATTCAAATGCTAATTTAGAGCAATAAATTAATAGAAATCTATAGATTGCAGAAAACAACAAATCTGGAAAATGCAATAGCCAACAAATTACTTTAAAAAAGGAAATTTTACTTTAAGGAACAACTATTGAAATTCAAAGAAAAAAATTAATTAAAAAGAAAAACTATACAATTAAACTAGTTTACATGTTCAAGGCAACACCTCATCTAAGGTAGAGTGGGCCCAACTGCACATGCATCAGTTCTTTCTAGAAAAATAATTTAAATAAGATTACAAGTAGAAAATTATGAAATTCCACTAATAGATCCTTTCATTAAAAAATAGAAATAGATACAATACATCTCTCAGCTCTACCTCTATTTCAATGATTGTCCATCCCCAACTCTGATTTCTATCCTCATTTAAATATTTAGAGAGCAAAGCGATAATTATAACTAAACTGAACATAATGATTTTACATTACAATTTTGGATTGATTACAATTTGTTAATCAGTAAGATCAAATCTAGAAGATCTTTCTATCATCAATTAGCTGGAACAAGTTGAATTTGGTATTGAAATTGGGGCAATTTTGAAAATGGTCGCAATAGAAAATCTGAAAAAAAAAAAAAAAAAAAAAAAAAAAAAAAAAAAAAAAAAAAAAAAAAAAAAAAAAAAAAAAAAAAAAAAAAACAAACCTTTGAAGAACCTTCTATTTCTCTCAATACAGATCGACTTTTGGAAAACCTATCATAAGAAAACTAATTTGGTTTGCTTTGAAAAAGACCCGTGTCTCGGATTTTCAACATTCATCTTCATTTTCCTGAAAGGCCAATGCAAAACTATCACTTTTTATCTTATCGAATTTCTTGTAGAAATTCCCACTGTAGATAAATAGATTATGTAATATACTAAAGCAAAATACAAGATCTAATTCTACAACAAACTTCGAAAGCTTAAAATATTTTGAACCAGATCAAATAGAACACATATATCTAATAAGAAGAAATCAATCACACACAACACAAAAGAATAACCAGGGGAAAGCCTCAGCCTAAAACCCCAACTCTGTATTATCATACAAGTGGAAATATAGTCTGGATTACAAAAAGAATCAACTCACAAGCTATCTTGATTTCTCTGCAATCCCTCTGCTGCTCATAAATAGTTAAAGGCCTCTCTCAAACCTTCTCCTCTACCCTCCAAGCATCCTATTTCTTTATGCAATTTTCCTTGGGGTCCAATGCAGCCACTTGTGTGAATTGGGCTCTTCACACACTCACTAACCTCTGATCCAACTGCGCAATCCTAAAGGAGATGAATCCTTCTCCATAGATGAGGTTCCTTTATAGGAAAAATCCATCCAACTGAAAGTAAATTGTCCCTCCTTTGATCTCAACTGGGTCTCTGTCTGAACTGACATGCATGAGTTATTCATGAGAGAATATTCAGTTATCTGAAGTGTAGTAGTTATATACAAGAATGCATTAACTAACTTAACTCACATTAATTTAAACAAATTGTTTATATCAATCTAACTAGACTTGACTCAGTTAGTTGAGCCAAATAATTACAACTCAAATTAGAAATCATCCTTATCAATTTAACTAATGGATAAATCCCTCAATCAATGGAGAAACTATTGCATGTCCTCACATAGACTTCATGTTTGATTTTTCACAACTAATTAACTCATGGTGAATTAATTAATTTATTTTCAAACAGATGTTAAGTTCAAATTTGAATTTTACTTCCTATGTTTAGTCCAGGGACTGACTAAAATAGATATCCATCCTGAACGGCTAAAATAGAATGCTATTTTTAGCACTTCCATTTTTCTTTCCCTATTGCTTAATCCATCACTGGTACCCAAACTACTATTTATAGCAGTGTTATTTTTAGCATTTCTTGTTGCTATTTTCAACACTCCCTCTCAACAAAAAAGGAATTCAACTCGAACCCGATCTTGTACCTTTGGAATGTGCTGCATGCAATAGTTCTCCCAAGTGTGGTTTCTCTAGTGACTCTAGAAACAAGAAAAATCCCAACTGACCTCTCTGTTGGGCTAGAAACATACTCTAATGCTGAAGCTCTACCTACTGCTGAGAAGTGCTCCATCTCTAACCTCTAAGCTACTGCAACACTCCATGCATCTTGCACCATTGTACACCTCTTTGTGCCATCCCGCACTGGTGCAACACTCCTATGCCTCTCGCATTGTTGCAGCCTACTAGCTCTACGCTGTCTTGGGATTCCTACACTGTAGCTCTCTCTGCCACTCCATCTGCATCTGCCTCTATCCACTCAACTAGTCTTGCTACTCCTCATCGGGGCTCTTGTAGCAAGGCGAATCAAAGGCGTTGGGTACCTCAAAGATCCTGCCCCTATTCCAGCCTTCTTGGGATGATCACTCCACATCGCCCCACCTCCTACCTAGAGGTATGGGTGCATGTGATCCCTCTACCCACTTCGCTCAAAATTTCCCCTACTAGAGGTCTCTGCATGAGTAGATGTCTCTACTCGATCTCCTCTCAATGTTTCTAGTTGTTGTTGTTCCACAACCTCCTCAAGTTGCTTCACCAATTGTGGCTCCTCCATAATCGTCTAAGACTTCTTTTGGCACTGCATGTTGAGAGGTAATTTACTCTCCCTCTCAACCACCAAGTATCTAAATTTTGCCTTGCTCCTCAAGGCTTTGCATGCATCTTGTACCTCAAGTGCATACAGGTTCTTGGCTAGCACACAAATCTATTTCATCTTTCCCGCCATCACGAAATTTTCTAGAAAAAGCGTTGATTCTAAATCAATGATATGTCCCTCATCCGAACTCTGATTCATTGGAATTTTTTTTTAATTTGGGTATTTTTCCATAAGGAATCTAGATATGCTATTTGTTTCAGAAAATTTTGCACAAAACTTTTCAGATGTGCTTTGAAAACTCGTGGCCCAATTTTATTTTTTTTTACTTTGAATTTTCTTCTTCATATACCATTCACTGCTTTGATCACCTTTGCTCTAATACCATGTAGAAATTCTCACTGTAGATCAATAGATTATGCAATATACTAAAGAAAAATACAAGATCTACTTCCACAACAAACTTGTGGAAGCGTAATCGATTTTGAGCAAGATAAAATAGAACACAGATAATTGATAAGAAGAAATCAATCACACATAACACAGAACAAATAACCAGGGGAAAGCCTCAACCTAAAACCGCAACTCTGTATTATCATACAAGTGTAAATATAGTCTAGATTATGAAAAGAATCAGCTCACAAGATATCATTCTCTCTCTGCAATCTCTCTGTTGATCATAGAAAATCAAAGGCCTCTCTCAAACCTTATCCTCTGCCCTCCAAGCCTCCTATTTCTTTGTGCAATTTTCCTTGGGGTCCAGTGCAACCACTCGTGTGAATTAGCCTCTTCACACACTCACTAACCTCTGATCCAACTACGCAATCCTAAAGGAGATGAATCCTTCTCCATGAATGAGCTTCCTTTATAAGAAAAATCCATCCAACTGATAGTACACTATCCCTCCCTTGATCTCAACTGGATCTTTGTCTGAGCTGACATGCATGAGTTATTCATGAGAGAATATTCAGTTATCTGAAGTGCAACAGTTATATGCAAGCATGCATTAACTAACTGAACTCACATTAATTTAAACAAACTATTTAAATCAATCTAACTGGACTTGCCTTAGTTAAATGAGCCAACTAATTACAACTCAAATTAGAACTCATACTTATCTCTTTAACTGATGGATAAATCCCTCAATCAATGGAAAAACCGTTACATGTCCTCACATAGACTTCATGTTTGATTTTTCACAACTAATTAACTCATGGTGAATTAATCAATTTATTTTCAAACACTTGTTAAGTTCAAATTCGAATTTTACTTCCTATGTTTAGTCCAAGGAATGACCAAAATAGGAATCCATCCTGAATTGCTAAAAATAGAATGCTATTTTTTGCACTTCCATTTTTCATTCCTTGTTGCTCAATCCAACACTGGTACCCAAACTGCTATTTATAGCAGTGCCATTTTTAGCACTTCTATTTTTAGCATTTCTTGTTGCTATTTTGCAGATTTCTGAGCTGGAATATTTGACTATGAGTTGAAGATGAAATTTGCAAATTGGAAGAGATCTTGGACGCTAAAACCATGAGTGATGTTATAAAAAATTCATTAATAAAGCATCATTAGAAAAATCATGCATCATAATCATCAATTTATTAGAAATGAAGGAGAACAAGTATTACTTATCCACAAGAGCATAAATGAGTATGAAATGGAATTATATGATAGATTATGATAAATAACATGATAAGAGAATAGTAGAAATGGATATTAAGAAGTGATAATAATAATGAAAAATTAGTGACCCGACATTTTGAAGGGTTGAAACACTTCGGTACGGGCTCAATCCAGAGGCTTTAATCCCTCTCTTGTATTTCCTTCTTGTCCTTCTTTTAAAGAACTGCAGTCCTTCTCTTGTTTCTGTTGAAAATAGTGACAAGAAATGATAAAAATAGAAGTGGTAAAAATAACACTGCTACAAATAGCAGTTTGGGTACCAATGCTGGATTGAGTAACAAGGAATGAAAAATGGAATTGCTAAAAATAGAATTGCTATTTTTAGTAGTTCAGGATGGATTCCAACTTTAGTTAGTCCCTGGAATAAAATAGGAAGTAAATTTTAATTTGAACTTAACAATTATTTGAAAATAAATTGGTTAATTGACAATGAGTTAATTAGTTGTGGACAATCAAACATGAAGTCTGTGTGAGGACATGCAATAGTTTATCCATTAATTGAGGAATCTACCCATCAGTTAAAAAGATAAGGATGAGTTCTAATTTGAGTTGTAATTAGTTGGCTTAGTTAACTAAGTCAAGTCCAGTTAGATTGATTTAAACAATTTGTTTAAATTAATGTAAGTCCAGTTAGTTAATGTATTCTTGCATATAACTATTGCACTTCAGATAACAGAATATTCTCTCATGAATAACTCATGCATGTCAGTTCAGACAGAGACCCAGTTGAGATCAGAGGAGGTACAATATACTATCGATTGGATGGATTTTTCCTATAAAGGAAGCTCATCCATGGAGAAGGATTTATCTCCTTCAGGATTACATAGTTAGATCTGAGGTTAGTGAGTATGTGAAGAAGCCAATTCACACAAGTGACAACACTGGACCCCAAGGAAAATTGCGCAAAGAAATAGGAGGCTTGGAGGGCAGAGGAGAAAGTTTGAGAGAGGCCTTTGACTGTCAATGAGGAGTAGAGGGATTGCAGAGAGAGCAGGATAGCTTGTGAGCTGATTTTTTTTGTAATCCAGACTATATTTCCACTTGTATGATAATATAGAGTTGGGGTTTTAGGCTGAGGCTTTCCCTAGGTTATTTCTTCTGTGTTATGTGTGATTGCTGCTCATTCTCAGTTATATGTGTTCTCATTGATCGTGCTCAAATTGATTAAGCTTCCACAAAGTGTTGTAGAAGTAGATCTTGTATTGTGTTTTAGTATATTGCATAATCTGTTGATCTACAGTGGGAATTTCTATAGTGTCACTAGATATTATATCATAAAAACTTGTAATTTCAGTCTTGCCTATCACCTCTCTTATGGGAAGAGTCAATGGAAATATCTACAATAACAACTCGATTTTTTTTTATGATTTCTTGGAAATTTATAGACAATAGTTTTCCTACTTTTTCTCTACAATTTAGGAGTTGGTCTCATTAGCTTGATTGATTAGAGTAGTGTTATGGGATAGAATAAATCTTAATCAAATTCAACTCATCTTTTCCATGTTAATTTATTTCACTGCGTTATTGGTCATTTGATGCATGTATTTGGCTAAGTTATAGGTCTTGTGCTCATATGTAGGGGGTGGGCATACCTTTCCACATCCACCTGGACCTTTCCATATTCCTCTTAGGTACCTCTCATTGCTTCCAAATTCTATCTCTGAGTTCACTTTGTTAAGGCAAATGAAGGACACTATGGGCATCAATTTTGGTGCAATATAGACCCCTGAGGGGTACTAAAGCTTGGATAAGGGGTTCACACACCCTTCATTTATCATATTCTACCTTCATCCACCTTTATCCACCTCTAAGACACCACTTCCATCCTTATAAATCTATTGTACCCCATCTTATAGGAAAACAGGGCCTCTTGTTGCATTACAGGACCTCTTGTAACAACCCTATAGGACTGTTTTCTTCAACCAATTTTTCTTCCTACCTTGATTCTATAATAATTAAATTGAATAATTGACCCCACACTGTGATTTGATGATTGCTAAAGACTCTAAGACCATCATGTCACAAAACAGAGTTAGAATTACTATTTTTATTCATAGGCATGCTAAAAATTGGATTCCTTAGTTTCAAGCAAGTGTGAGTAGATAAATGTTGAATACAAATATGTTATTGATATGATCAAATGTGTTAGTACAGTACCATGATTTACTTCTACAAATATGCTAGCCTTCTCCTTTCATGCAATGTCAATTAACATTTACATTTAAATGAGTGTCATTTTCACTTTTATAGTTAGAATCATGTTTGTTTATGCTTTCATGATAATTTTTCACTATAGTTAGTTGGAGGAGTGGTCTTTGAACACCATGATATTATTTCATAACTGATGGTGACATGAGTAGAACCTAACGTAATGTGCATATGACATTTTTAGCTCTAAGTTTGTACAAACCCTAAGTTGAGAATTTGATTTGAGGAATCCTTAGGAGATGAAACATTCTTGGTGCAATACGAAGGCTCATCACTTTTTGGCTTAGTTGTTGGGGATGTGTCTAAGTAGGTGTTATTTCTACTTAAGAATTTCTTGCCTTTTTTCTTTCTTGCATCAGTCTTATTCTTTGAACAAAAATTGAAAAAATAAAAAATAAAACTTGTTCTTTCATGCATCATAGGAGTAGGGATAACCAAGGGAAATCATTACCAAAAACCCACACCTTCTCAAATAGTTAACATCCATTCTCCTTCAGTGACAGTGAAATTCCCTCTCTGACTACAACGGAGTTGGAAAACCCTTTAGGAGATCCACTTGAAATTTTTGAAGAACCTATAGGAGAAGAAGAACATATCCCACCTACCCAAACTATGGTTGAAAACTGGAACAATGAGCTTTTCCCTATCATAGAAACCAATCAAGAGGCTAGAATTAAAAATATAATCCCTACTAATCTTCCACATTTCCATGGCTTAACCTTTGAGGATCGTGACACCTTCATGTTTGAGTTTGTTGTTTTGTATAGGACCTATGACTATGCCTCTGATAAGAACAAGATAAAGTTGTTTCCTTCTACCCTCAAAGATGCAACCTTGTGTTAGTTTATGAGTCTATCTGGAGGCAAAATCACTACCTGGGCCTAAATTCAACAAGCCTTCAATGAGAATTACTTGGATTACTATAGGTCCAAAGAAACAAAGGAGGAAATATTTAGGATGACCCTTGGACCTAATGAATCTTTGGAGTATTATGAGGAAATATTTCAACTAAATTATAGGAGGGCCAGTTGTACCCTCAAACCCTAAACATTCTATCTACAGGAAATATATACCAATTTCCTTATGATCACATCAAAAGAGTATTCAAGAACCACTTTAGGGTTGTTAGCAAGAAGGGTAGCTCTAGACAAAGGTTGGTGAATTCCTCTCTCTTCATAATAGCCATCAAGCATGAGATCGGAAGTATGTTGGAAGATTTTAAAATTCAAATGCTACATACCTTTTCCTTGTAGATGGATACCATGCAAATGAAAAGAAGGCACGTGGATGCAAATAGGGAACTAGCTATATTTTTTCGTAGGTGTACTAAAAGACATCGTAGGAATGAATTTCCATTGAATGGCATAGAAGTCTTCTTAGTCTATGAAGATAATAATGCAACAGATAAATTTCCCTCTCCTTCAGGCCTAAGGATGTATACCAATGAGGGGTAGAAAGTGAGCCTAAGTAGTTGTCTTTTAGTGACCAAAGGAGACCCCTAGGTCCTCAAGCATATCAACAAGGTATACAAGATGCACATTATCCTCAATACAATCCAAACCATAATGCACCTTTCCAACCTTGGTAACCTTCAACTCTTCCATCATGTTCCACACATCCTCCTCGGTATCATACTTCCCAATATCCTTCTTAGCCTATCAACCCTCCTTTTCATCCATATCCACCGCAACCTTCCTAATGGGGCGACCCCTCACAAGGATGGAGGCCTAAAACCACCCAACCTCCCGCTTTACTACCTCCACCTCAACCGAAACCATAACCTCCTCATCAAAATCCACCTAAGAAACCTCAAATTGGTGTTCAAGCCAATTTGAACCCAAATAAGAAAAAGGCACAACAAATTTATAGTGGGGAGATATCCTACCCTACTTATGCTTTGGAAATCCAAGAGATCAGACTTAGGTTTGTAAACATTCTCCTAGATAATCACCCACCTTCTCCACCTGAAGGGCTTGAAGAAGAGAAGGAGGAGAGAGTCCCTCAAGTCAAAGCACCTCCCTATCCTGAAAGGTTGGTCCACCCTAAACAACACACCTAAGAAGAGGTTGAAATTCTGGGAGAATTGAAAAACTTGTGTGTCAAGATACCCTTTTCCATGCCATTAAATTTGTTCCCATTTACAAAATGCTTATCAAGGAGGACCATTTCAAAAGGCTTGGGATAAGAAGATGATATGCCCCCACAATCAAAGTTGTTGGACAACTATTTGATTTGATGCTTGGGAGAGTGATCTCTCTAAAATACTTTGATCCTAGTAGCCTAGTAGTCGATGTGAACATTGATGGCACTATGGTCCCTAATACTTTGATTGATCTTAGGGCTGAAATCATTTTAATGACCAAGGAAATCATGTTGAAACTCAACCTCCAAGGGTTTTTGAGTAAGAACACTACAATTTTGCAACTTGCAGATAGATCCATAGTAGCTCTTGAAGGAGTTATTGAGGATGTCATGGCCTCCATTGACTCTTGGGAGTATCTCACTTATTTCTTTGTCCTCCAGCCCAAAATAAAGTTCAATGGCTATCCTCTCATTCTAGGGAGACCTTGGTTGACTACCTGTGATGGCTACATTAGTTGTAGGGATAGGAACATGACTTTTAAAAAAGGGAATTTATAAAAACAAGCCATGTTGTATCCACTTTCTCAACCTTTTGTTGAGCATGATTTACCATTATGGTTAGAGGAGGAGGAAGAGGAAGAATTTTATCAGACAGCCCTCTACCTAGTATGCACCTAGACACTATTATAGGAGGGGTCCAGATTGATGAAGATGACCTTATTGACTAGATCTTACAGAATCAACCTCCTACTACCATACCAATTAAAGAATTAATGAAAGAACCTGAGAGTAGCCCTTGGACTAAATTGTATCATGTTACTCTCTAACCTAGAACTTGCCAATATTGTGGATATTGGCCCATATAGAACTCTAAATTTCAGCCCCTCTCCTTTTTTTGAGTAGGAAGAACAATTATGCAGTGTATTGAGGCAACATCTGGATGCTTTTTCTTGTGATTATAAGGAAATGAAAGGTGTGCATCCCTCAGTCTAGAGTCATCATATTTACATCAAGGAGGGATGAAAGCCTATGTGCCAACCTTATAGAATGATGAACCCAACTCTTAAGGACATTGTGAAAGAAGAATTGTAGAATTTATTAGGTGCAGGGTTCATATACCACATTTCAGATAGTGAGTGGGTGTCACATCTTGTTTTACTCACCAAAAAAAATGGGAAATGAAGGATCTGTGTTGATTATCGAGAACTTCACAAGACCTCAAAGAAAGACCACTTTCTTTTTAGCTTCATTGACCAAGTCCGAGATGGCCTTGTACGAAATAAATTCTTCTCCTTCTTGGTGTAGAATTTCCCACTGTAGATCAATAGATTATGCAATATACTAAAGAAAAATACAAGATCTACCTCTACAACAAACTTGCGAAAGCTTAATCGATTTGAGAAAGATCAAATAAAACACATATAATTGAGAATGAGAAAGAAATCACACATGAACACAGAAGAATACTCTGGGGAAAGCCTCAGCTAAAAACCTCGATCTTTGTATTATCATACAAGTGGAAATATGTTCAGATTACACAAAGAATCAGCTCACAACTTATCTTGCTATCAGTACAATCTAACAATATAGCTCACAGACTGAATAGACACAACATATGCCTTCACTCAGCCCTCCAAGCCTCCTATTTCCTTGCGTAGTTTTCCTTGGGGTCCAATGCTACCACCTATGTGAATTGGCCTCATCACGCACTCACCAAACCCAAAAGTGACTACACAATCTCCAAGGAATGAATTCATTCTACATGCAAGAGATATCCTCCATGGAATATTCCTGCAACTGATAGTACATTGTCCCATAATTTGATCTCAGTTGGGTCTCTTTCTGAACTGACATGCATGAGTTATTTATAAGAGAATATTTAGTTATCTGGAGTGCAGCAGTTACATGTATGCATGCATTAACTAAATGAACTCACAATTAGTTCAACAAACTATTTGAACTAATATAACTAGACTTAACTCAGTTAACTGAGCTAACTAATTACAACTCAATTACATTTCATCCTTATCTCTTTAACTAAGGGATACATTCCTTAATCAATGGGATAATTGTTGCATTTCCTCACATAGAATTCATGTTTGGTTTTCTCTGAGTAATCAACTCAAGATGAATTAATTAATTATTAATCAAACATCAGCTAAGAACAAATTCGAATTTACTTCTCTATTTTAGTTGAGGGAATAACTAAAATAGGAAGGTATCCCAAAATGTTATTTATGGCAGTGTTATTTTTAGCATTTCTTTTTGCTATTTTCAACACTCCCTCTCAACAAGAAACGGATTATCAGTAACCCCGATCCTATCTCTGTTGAAGTCAAACTTGCATTTTGACAATGCCTTAGTCAAAATATCTACATCCTGTACCTCAGTCGAAACATACAACAACAACATGATCCTCTTGACCACACAGTCTCGAAGATGGTGATACTAGATATCAATGTGCTTGGACCTGTCATGAAAAACTAGATTCTTAGAGAGTTTGATACAACTCTGATTATCACAGTAGATCACAGTTGGATCCATCCTCTAACCAAACAATCCCACTAGAATCTTCCGCATCCAAATGGCCTCACATGCAACCTTACTAGCAGCCATGTATTTAGCCTCTGCTGAGCTAAGTGCAACTGACCTCTGTTTCCTACTGTACTAGGAAACTGCCGTTGAACCAAGGTTTAAGATTCCTCCAAAAGTGCTCTTCCAGTTTGATGGACTCCCTGCCCAATTTGTATCTATGAAGCCCTGAAACTTCACTCCCTCTGTCTTTCTATACCACAATCCAAACTGAGATGTGCCTTTGAGATATCTAAACACATGCTTTGATGCCTTCCAAAATAGCTTGGTAGGTTGAACCATATCTTGACTCAGCTGTTTCACCGCAAAGCACAAGTCTGGTTGTTTGTTCACTAGATACATAAGTGAACACACAAGCTGCCGATAAATACTAGCAACTACTACCTCACTTGAAGTAGCATCCTCCTTCCTCCAATTCCTAGCTAGAGGAGTCTGCATGGGCTTGTACTTCTCCATGTGAAAGCACCTAAGTATCTCATTGGCATACTTGCCTTGAGACACAAATACTTCCCCATCTTTCTGCCACACTTCCATGCCTAGAAAGTAGTGCATAAGGCCCATGTCTTTCATCTCGAACTCTCTTGCAAGGTACTCCTTGCAAGACTTGATCAAATGATCATCACCTATCAAAATCAGATCATTGCCATAAAGAACAATGATCAATGGCTTGCCTTCTACCATGATGTGGTAAAGGTTCACATCCGCTTCACTCTTGGTGAAAGCCCAACCCAGTGAAATAGTTGTCAATCCTTGTGTACCAAGCATGGGGTGCTTGCTTCAGCCCATACAAAGCCCTCTTGAGTTGGCACACATGTGACTCATGATCGAAGGTCTCAAAACCTTTTGGCTACTCAATGTACACTTCTTCCTCAATCTTGCAATTGAGGAACATGGTCTCCACATCCATCTGATGGATCTTCCAACCCATCTAAGCTGATACTGCCAACATTGATATGATATATGAGTACCTTGCTATAGGAACAAAGGTCTCATCATAGTCGATCCCCTCAACATGTGAGAAACCACAAGCATCAAACCTTGCCTTATGTAAGGATTCCGGACACCACATATCTCCACAATGATATGATATTGTCCACTTTGGGCCTAAGCCCTCATGGATTTGCTTTTGGACTTACCCCAAAAGGCCTCATACCAATGGAGATATTTGTCCATCCTTATATACCCATGATCCTCCCCACTTCTAGTCAATGTGGGACTTTGGCCGTATACTCAACAATCCTCTCCTCGAACAAAGGACCATCGAGCCTCCCCTCAAACGATTATCCATCCGTCCACTCTCGACCAACCAGGATTCTCCGCTCCAATGCGTTGGAAGCGCATGCCTTACATGGAACACCACCTGCCTTGAGAGCTTGCTCTATCTCAGGTCAACTCCTCTTCACCGTGTTGGGACCAGGACACGTCCATGAAGAATCCAGAGCACACCGCCTGTCGAGCTCATCCACGGATCCCATCGTGATATTACTGGGGCCCACACCCTTCATTCGGCATTCTGAGGATTCATCCACTTGGCTAACTTCGGGCATGGCTCTGATACCACTTGTAAGGACTTCCGGACACCACATATCTCCCCAATGATATGATATTGTCCACTTTGGGCCTAAGCCCTCATGGATTTGCTTTTGGACTTACCCCAAAAGGCCTCATACCAATGGAGATATTTGTCCATCCTTATATACCCATGATCCTCCCCACTTCTAGTCAATGTGGGACTTTGGTCGTATACTCAACACATTATGTTTCTCAACACTTCCATTAGCTGCCTCCTTTACCTTGTAAAGCCATCTGGAACTCACCACTAACTTGTCCTTAGGTCTTGGGATAGCATCCCACACACTATTCTGAATGATATAGTCATACTCCTCTACCATTACATCAACCCAAACTAGTTGTTGCACTACCTCCTCGAATGAAGAAGGTTCAGACTCTGCACACTCGCCAACTAGGGCCATGTACCCAGTGTACTCCTCGGGTGACCTCCTCTGTTTCCACTGAGAAGATGGCTATCCCACATTCTCTCGCACATCTAGCATCAATCTATTAGCTCCCTTGAGTGTTTCCACCCATCTCTGGATGACTCAGCATGAGCGGATGTCTCCACTCCCAGATCCTCTGCATGCGGCTGCTTCGCATCAATCTGAGGCTCCTCCTCATTAGGAACTGAAAGTTCCTCCTCTACATGCAACTTGAGCTCCCTCTCAAGTGATAAGCACATGGCTTTATGCTCGTCGAACTTCTGATCTCTGCATACCACTATCCTCTGACTGGTAGGCAGGTACACCCAATAGTTATGGGGTGTATCAGTGTACCCCACAAGTATCCCCAACTTAGTTGTTGGATCTAGCTTCCTCTAGGCACCTTTGGTCACATGGAAATAAACTGATGACCCAAAGATCCTGAAGTGACTCACATCTGGTCGCTTCCCAGAAAAGGCCTCCATGGGTGTCTTCATCCCTAGTATATAGCGCGAGCTTCTATTCTACAAGTATACTACTGTATTGCGTGCCTTAGCCCACAAATGCAGTGGTAGGCTCTGGTCATGCAACATCGCTCGAGTTTCTCCCACAATCGATTTGTTCTTCCTTTTGGCCACCCCATTCTGTTGTGCGTTATCAGGTTCCGTCAACTCCTGTTTAGTTCCTTCTGCAGTGCACAAGTCCTTAAATTGTTGGGAGACATACCCTCCAACATTGTCTCTATGCAAGGATTTTATTTTCTTTCCAGATTCTTTCTCTACCAAGGCTTTAAACTCACAAAACCTTAAGAAGGTTTGATCCTTCTTTTGCATAAAGTAGATCCAACATCTATGAGAAAAATCATCAATAAAAATAACATAGTACCTTTGTTTAGCAGTGGAGGCTGTAGATAATGGTCCACAAACATCTGTGTGAACTCACTCTAGGATTGCTCCAGCTCTATTATCTCAATCCTAAAAGGAAGATTTCGCATGCTTACCCAAGGTACAACCTTTACATGTATTTGTCTTCTCCAATTTCCCTTGGGAAGTCCGGTAGAAATCTGCTGCATGATCTTCAAGGCCCCATGGTGCAAGTGGCCCAATATTCTATGGCATAGCTAGCCAACATCTTGGCTTTGCACCACCTTTGCTTTGGAACTCAATGCAACATAGTCATCTACCTCTAGCTTGTAGAGATTCTTAACTCAAATCCAAATCCTCTTTGTCTGTCCAGTACCGATATGCCTTAGGAATACCTTTCCTTTACTAAAGACTACATCATAGCCTTTATCTTCTAGGATAGCAACAGACATAAGATTCTTCTTCAGACTCGGTACACACTTTACATCAGTCAGGGTGAGAGGAGCTCCATGATCCCTCTGAAACACAACCATACCTTCACCTGAAACACAGTACCTTCCATCATCGCCCATCTCGATGTGCATCTAGAGATCCTTCTCCTCCAGGGTACTAAAAATATTCTTGTCACCAAACATGTGGAAAGAGGCTCCACTATCCAGGTACCACACACATCCAACCATGGATTAAACCATGCATACGATAAGAGAGAAATCCAACTCAAACTGTGAGGTCGGTGCATCATCATTTGATCCCTTCGGCGATCCCTTCTTGGATTTCTTCGGTGGAAAATTTGTAGCATAATGGCCCACTTCATGACAATGAAAGCATCGCACTTTTGATTTGTCAAACTTCTTCCTACCATGGGAAGAACTAGATTTTGGATGGGATGCCTTCCCATTCCCTTTCCTTGCCTTACTTACTAAGGGTAGATTTTCTTCATCATCTTGTTTTGATGAAGATCCATCTCTGGTGCTTCATCTTGTCTCCTCCTGCATTAGATCCGACAAAAGTCATTCCAAATATGGTAGTTTCTCTCTTCCATTAACCGAGTCTTGGTAGCTATGCCAACTCTTAGGAAGACTGAGGAGTGTAAGACTCACCATGTCATCATCGACTATCGTGATCCGTACACTTCCAAGCTCATCCCTACAGGTGGTGAGCTTGTTCAAATATGTAGAGATCGTCTCACCGTTTTCACACTTCATTTTCCGAAGCTTGTCTTTTAGCGTCAGCTTCCTCTGATTGCTATTGTTCTGATATAGATATTTTAATGTTTTTCACATTGAAAACAATGTCTCCTTCCAATGGAGGCTCGATACAATGTTGTCTCGAACTCCCTCCAGGAGGATTCTCCGTTCTCTAGCCACACATTTCTTCCATTTCACCAATTCTATAGCATTAGTTGTTGTCGGCTTGGGGACTTCTTGATCATTGAAGTCCTTTAGACCATTTCCCTATAATACTACTTCCATGCAATCCTTCCAGGCTATATAATTTGAGCTGCCATTAAGGGCATACTCAAATCTTAAACTGCTAAACACCATTGGTGAAATTGAGATGTGATAAGAACTCGATTTCTATAATTAGGAACTTGAAACTTGAAACTTCTCCCTTCTTTGTATAATGTTCTTCACTTTGATCACCTTTTCTCTGATACCATGTAGAATTTGCCACTGTAGATCAACAGATTATGCAATATACTAAAGAAAAATACAACATCTACTTCTACAAAAAACTTGCGGAAGCTTAATCAAATTTGAGCAAGATCAAATAAAACACATATAACTAAAAATGTGAAAGCAATCACACATGAAAACAGAAGAATACTCTAGGGAAAGCCTTAGCTAAAAACCCCAATTTTTGTATTATCATACAAGTGGAAATATGTTCATATTACACAAAGAATCAACTCACAAGCTATCCTGCTCTCAGTACAATCTAATAATATAACTCACAGAATAAATAGACACAAGATATGCCTTCCCTTAGCCCTCCAAGCCTCCTATTTCCTTGCGTAGTTTTCCTTGGGGTCCAATGCTGCCACCTGTGTGAATTGGCCTCATCACACACTCACCAAACCCAAAAGTAACTATGCAATCTCCAAGGAATGAATTCCTTTTGCATAGAAGAGATATCGTCCATGGAATATTCCTACAACTGATAGTACACTGTCCCATCATCCAATCTCAACTGGGTCTCTGTCTGAACTGACATGCATGAGTTATTTATGAGAGAATATTCAGTTATCTAAAGTGCAGTAGTTACATGCATGCATGCATTAACTAACTGAACTCACAATTAGTTCAACAAACTTTATGAACTAATCTAACTGGACTTATCTTAGTAACTGAGCTAACTAGTTACAACTCAAATTACAACTCATCCTTATCTCTTTAATTAAGGGATAAATTCCTCAATCAATGGGATAACTATTGCATGTCCTCACATAGACTTCATGTTTGACTTTCTCCAACTAATTAACTCAATATGAATTAATTAATTATTAATCAAATAGTTGCTAAGAAAAAATTTGAATTTTACTTCTCTATTTTAGTTGAGGGACTAACTAAAATAGGAAGGTATCCTGAAATGCTATTTATGGCAGTGCTATTTTTAGCACTTATATATTTAGCATTTCTTGTTGCTATTTTCAACACCTGGATGGATTTAGTGGATACAACCAAATATAGATAAGTCTTGAAGACCAAGATAAGATCACATTTACATGTCCTTGGGGTACCTTTGCATATAGAGTCCTTCCATTTGGTATGTGTAATGCTCCTGCTACTTTCTAGAGGGCAATGCTAAGTATCTTTACTGAAATTGTTCCTAACTCTATTGAGATATACATGGATGATTTTTCTCCTGATGGATGTGACTTCAAGGAATTTGTTTCTAATCAGTGCAAAGTATTAAATCAATTCATTGAAATGAATCTTTCATTGAGTCCTGAGAAATGTGAATTCTTTATGAATGTAGGGATTGTCCTTAGCTATTCCTTATCTAAGAAAGTGATACAGGTTGACCCAAACAAAATTTCCATCATTAAAAGGGTTCCTAAAAGAGATGTCAGGAGTTTCCTAGGATTAGTAGGGTATTATAGAAGGTTTATCAAAGACTTTAGTAGATTATGTTCCCCCTTTTTCGGATTGCAGGCTAAACATTCCTTTTTTTTTTGGAAAAACAAATGTCAAGAGTCCTTCTCAGTACTTAAAGAAAATTTTATGATTGCACCCATCCTTAGTGGTCCTAACTAGGCATTACCTTTCCATATATACGCACATTCCTTATACAAAGTTGTAGGGGCAGCCTTAGGGCAAATGGAAAACAAATTTCCTTATGTTCTCTATTTCATCAGTAAAACCATTTCTAATGTTGAGTTTAATTATACTATCATTAAATAGGAACGCTTGGCAATGGTACATTGTTTGTACAGGTTTAGGCATTATATCATAGGTTATCTAACTTTTGTTCACACTAAACATGCAACCATTCAGTATTTAATGAATAGAATTGATGTCAATGTTAGGATAATCAGATGATTATTATTATTACATCAATTTGATTTGACTATTATTCATAAAGTAGGTAAAGAGAGTGTGGTAGTAGATTCCTTGTCAAGACTAATCCTGCCTACAGGAGAGGAAGAAATGGTGGATGACCAACTTCTAGATGAACATCTCTTTGCCATCTCAATGCTTCCTCCTTGGTTGCTGGGAGGTTACCTCCTTATCTATTCTCCAAGGAGAAGAGCAACATTATCGAGAAAAGTGCCCCATTCATTTAGATTGGACGAAATATTTTTAGTTTGGGACCAGATCAGATCTCGAGAAGATGTATGAGGGAAGAGGAGGTTTTAGAAATTCTCTCCACATGCCATGATGGACCCTGTAGGGGCCACATTGCTGCTAAGAGGAAAAATTTCAAAGTTCTACAATTAGGTTATTATTGGCCCACTTTACATCAATATGTAAAAAGGTACACCACTAGGTATGATCAGTGCCAAAGGATGGGTAAACCCACACCCAAAGATGGAATTCCCTTACAACGGAATGGATTTCATTGGACCTATTGATCCTAAATTAGGACAAAAGAGATATAATATTCTATGCACTAATTACTTGAATAAATGGGCTAAAACAAAGGTCGTAAAGGAAACAACTGAGAGAAAGGTGGTTAAATTTCTGAGGGAGAACATATTCTACAAGTTTGGTTCTCGAAGGGAGTTATTCAGTAATCAAGGATCACAATTTACATCAAATATTATTGAAGATATCATGAAGCAACACCACATCAAGCACCAGACATCCACTACCTATCACCCTCAATAAAATGGGCAAGTGAAGGTAAAAAATATAGCACTCGAGAAAATTCTTACCAAGGTTGTTAGCAGCAACATAGAGGATTGGGCAGAAAGACTTGTTGAATCCACTTGGGTATACAACATAGCTTGAAATACCACCACCAGATTTACACAATTTGAACTAGTATATGGGAAGAAGTCCCTATTGTCTATTGAATTTGAAAATAACTCCTTAATGATGGCAGCTCAGTTAGAATTGGATCTCATTATAGCACAACAGAAGAGGCTGCTCCAACTCAATGGTCTAGTGAATTTAAGTTGTAAGCTCTCCTACACATTGAGGTAATCCTACTACAAAGGATGATTTGGAATGAAACACAAATCCAGGACAAGACTTTTTAAGAAGGAGATTGGGCCATGCTATATGATTCCAAGATCAAGGATTTCAAGGGAAAATTAATGAAAAGATGGATGGGTCCCTATTTAGTAGAGAAATTTCATGAGAATGGGTTTGTCCAGATCAGAAAAATTGATGAGGAAGGGATCCCTTTACTTGTCAGTGGTTATAGGTTAAAGTTGTATAAAATATCTTTATCCAAGGAAGCATTTGTTAGCTCAATTAGCAAAGAATTGAATGTGATTTGGAGGCTTATAGTCCTCATTCGAAAAAAAATCTTGAAAAAGGGAAAAAGAAAAAAATAAGAGGACCTATATGAAAACCCCCATGAGGCATCTAAGGCCAACTCCAGGGTTGAAAATCTCTTTGAGGCAGTCCAAGAGCAAGAAAAATTGGAAAAAACAAAAAAAAATATACCTAGGTGAAAAACTCCTCTAAGGTGCCTAGGGAAGGCATGCAAGTTGAAAACCTCTACAAAGGTAGTCTACATGTCTTAAAAGAAAAGAGAGAAAAGAAAAACAAGAGGAAGGAGTTGTTGCACTACTTTTGCTAACAACTCTCTTTTGCAGGACTCAAGGCAATCAACATGGCCATGGCTATAGGATAGATTCTACAAGTGAATTCCTCCATTTTTACAAGCACCCATTTCATTTTTACCCTATTCACTCACATCCCTACTTCTCTCCCTCATCCAGCCAATTAAAGAATCAAATTTTGTCTCCTCGTTGTAATGCTACAAGAGTGGTCTACAATGTTATAGGAGTAACTTGAATTACTACAAGAGCAACCTGAAATTCTACAGGAGGAAGATACGATTGCAGAAAGAGGAAAAAATGTCATGCATTCTTCAGGAAATTTTGAGAGAGGTCCACCAAAATCAATTTCATCACCCATACAATCCATCTAGCCAAAAGTCAGTTTCAATTTGCACTCTGCCATGCATATGAAAAAACATAAAAAAATCTTCTTTTAATTTTTCCACCACCTAAACCACTTCGTCATAATCTTAGTCTTGTCCCTATACATTTCATGAGTTTCCCCGAATCTTACATGCAATATGATGTCTCAAAAGAGGGATTAAGTGACTACTATAGGGAAGAGACTCCTCCTATAGTAGCCTATACAATCACAACATAACTCATCATGATTTTTTTTTCGCCCATAAAGTAGAAGGTCCAGCCACCTTAAGCATCATGAAGCCATTTTTTAAGTGGAGAAGAGGCATTCCCTCCTTAGGAAGTAGTAGAGTGAACAATGGGAAGAAACCTACACACACACAACAATTTTATCTATCAAGGAATCATTAAGCTATGAGACCTTGTGCAGCAGAAAGTAAAGGAAATCAACAACTTTAGGATCATCATATTATGACTCCAACTCTAGCATGAAAGCTTCTCCAGTGATTAGACATCACAAATAGGCTCAAGTATGACAATCCTCACGTCTTCCCTATGCATATGATGATAAAATGTGTAATAGTCAAGAAAGGATTTTTTTATGGGATGGAGGTGGCGAGTAAACTTGGCCACCTTCAATTAGTAAACTAAAGTTAATTTAAGTCACACATGCATGTGGAAAAGTCAACTTAAGTGAGGTGGTTATTACGATGAGTGAAGTTATGATCCCAAGAGTGGGGTGTTTATTGCAAGGAGTGGGGACAATGGTTAAAAAAAGAAAGTTTATGCAAGTGCCATTTCATCAAAGAACTTTGAGCCCTTACCACAAAAGCAATATTAAGTACAAATCTTGACTCCATTGGTATAATCACTCATTTTAATAATACAGTTTGAGAAGGATGAGGTAGTGTTATCAAATACTTCCAAGGGTGCCATCGATTTGCTTCATACATTGTTTGCATGTGATACAGAAAGAGATACAGGAGGCTCTCAACTACTACATGTGGCTTTTCACTACTACAAGGGGCCTGAAAACAAGCTACATGAGAGAATTAAAGGGAGAGAGAGAGCCAAAATTACCCAAAGTTTCCCTCAAACCCTCATGTATATGACAGAGTCATCTTGAAAGGAGCAGGTGGTTCTCTCCCTATGTAATTTCCATACCTCTGAATGGATGAGAGGAATTCTTTTCTCGAATTAAGTTCCATGTAGCAAAGAATTATGTAGTAGTTCCCTTTGGAAATTATGAAAGAAATGGTTTTTTTTCCTCTAATAAAAAGGAAAACTTGACATTGTCTCTACAACCGAGACTACTCTAAGGCTAAAATTTTAAATACACATAAGTAACCTCAAGAAGAAGGAGTATGATAAATGGGGGGAAGGGCTTAATTGAAGAGAGCCCAAAGACACAAAGACAATTCATCAAGATCCAACAGTGGTAAATATTTTTCTAAGGCATCAGTGGATGGGGTTCTTTGAACAAATGAAGGGGTATGATGATGATATAACCTAGGAAGTTTCCATGGCACTAAATCCTTAGGGAGAATATAGTGCCATTACTATTGTTAGAGGCATTTCCATCTCTCTAAATGTTTATCTCATAAGCAGAGTGACTACCTTACCCTTAGGAATTCAATTGAGTGAGTAGGAGAAAGCACTGAGTGTCACAACTAGGAAGAACTTCTTCATTTTGAAACAAAATCCTGTAGTGGATATGAATCGAGTGAGAAGGGAAAGCCTACCTTACCCATGGGATGAAGTGGCCTATCACATTCTGAAATAAATATCCTGTGAGGGGAGGTTGAGCATTGTATTTGCCTAGCTCTTTAGGTTGCTCCATGAGCTAAGATTCAAATTAGAATTACCAATTCAATAGAGGTTCAATGTTCCTCATTTCCTCCTGCACTCTATCATTGAAATGAGCCAGAAAGTGAGGTAAGGTAAGAACTAACACATTTCCCACCATGGCCTCATTAAACTGATTGTTATGGATTCATTCAATCACCTAACATACCTTGTGTTGTGGATTGATTTTGTAGACATGGACAAGGAAATTTTCATTGAAACCCAAGCCATCACACATGAAGAAACACTAGCCTTTAACATTTGAGGCAAGGGAGGAAAGACAGAGGAAGAAGAGATAGTAAAAATAGAGGAAGAAGAAGGAGATAAACAGGTAGCAGAAAATAGAACCCTGAGTAGACTTGTAAGCCCAAAGAGATTGGAAAACAAGGACATCAAACAATTCTCTCTCCAGGAAACACCAAGCAAGAAGTGGCTACAACATTAGCCACATTGGGCACACTTGTCAACCCCAAAAGAAGGCATCCAAGGCAAGGTCCTTTGTACTTCAAAATAAGAAAAAGTACCAAGATAAGGCAAGGAAAACCTCAACCTCCTACAAAGGTCCATATGACCATAGAGGAGTGAACAAAAAAGAAGGAAGAAGTGGGACCTAGTGTGGGAAAAATCAAGGAGGTTACCTCTCATAAGTCCAAGACCAAGCAACCTATGATAGCTACGGGAATGCCCTCCACTAGGGAAGTCACTTTTAAGAGACTCAAGACACAGACTACCATGCTAGAAAGAGAGAAAGAAGAGATATACGAGGAAACATAACGTTTATAGGAGAAACAAGGGATGTTATAGGAGAAACAAGAGCTATTATAGGAGTAGAGGGAAGTGCAACAAGAAGGATCAACCATCTTAAAAGAAGATGAATAAGGCCTTAAGGAGCTTCAAGAGCATGATCCACACCCTAACCTAGAATCTTACTAAAATATTATTGAGGGAGGTAAGATTATACCTCAGAACTTCGCCATCCCACTCTTCTTTGAGTTAGAGAAGGAAAGAGGAATAACACATAGATGGATGCAAACTGCAAACTCCAAAACTGTAGAAGGTGTGGGCCTCATGGAGGAGAGAATCAATGAAATGGGAAAGGAAATAAGTGACCTAAAACTAAGGGAGTCAACCATGAGGGAGCATCTATAGGCAGAGAACACAAGGTTAGAAGAACAACTGCCAGAAAAGAAAACACAACTTGCTAGTATGGAAAGTTTATCTATGGAAGCCATACAATGTAGGAATCCATCCAAATCCTATGCTATTTTCATCAAGGAGCAGTGGCTACAATTCCAGATAAAGACACTAGCACAATATGGGTCTTTACCTTTCCAAGACTACAAGAAATTTATTGATTTTTGCAAAAAGGTTAGTATTGAGGGTAAAGAAAAACTAGATGAGTTTTATATGCATAATTTGATCCTAACATATATGAACTTTTGGGACTGCAATTCAAGATTGGGAGACATGAAACTCATGTCATTAGCATCTTGGTTGACAGATGAGGAGACAAGAGCTGAAGAAGTGAAAAGGGTGATGAAAAAAGAAGAAAAGGATCCCTTATATATCAAAGCATAATAGTTGACTTGCATTGCAATAAAAGTATCCAAGTTAGTTAAACTTTGTAATCACAATAATAATATTAGTATGCGCATATTAAACTATTCGTAAATGTAAATAGGCATTAATTAATAATAGACATTGACTAAGACATCATCAAATTAGAAAAAAATCATAACGTAAATAAGCATTAATTCATAGTAGACATTGGCTAAAACAACATCAAAATTAGAAAGAAAAACTATTTTTAACTTATTTTATTTTATTAATAGCTTTTGCTTCTTAAAAACTTGTGTTTGTTTAAGGAAACAAGCTATTGTTCCAAGAAGAACATCTAAAGGAGTGAAAGTCTGCCCCCTTAAGGACCACCAGCAAGTGATTCAAGGTGGTGTGGTTTTCCTTGAATAACTGCAATGAGTAAATCTGCATTCTCGAATAGTAACAAAAAATAATTATCCTCACTACTGTTTAGACAAATCAATATAATTAGTTTTCTCACTACATAAAAAAATCATACAAATTCATTCCACTTTATTATGAAAAATAATATTTACTAAAATTTAAATAACTTCCATCTAAATTAAATTTATTTAAAAAATAGATATATTATTTTTTCAACCTTCTCCGCTTAATTCAAATGCAAACCTTCAAAGTTATGGGAGCCTCGCCTTGAACGACCAAGCAGTAGAGTTGGGCTTACCCTTTGAAGAATAAAATAATGCGGAAATCTTCTTGAATATGGCTTCCGTGACAAAAGAGGTATGCGCGGAAATCTTCTTGAATACGGCTTCCGTGACCAAAGAGGTATGATAGTTGAACAAGATTAGCATTATTAGTTTAATTTTAAAAGTCTATAAATTAGTTTGAAAAATATTAGAAATTCCCGGTCAGATTATGATAAGATTTGGTAGTTTTTTTTGAAAAGTTAAATTATAACTGTTAAACTTTAGAATTTTAAGTATGTTGTTAAATATATTTCTACTAAAATTCAAACACTCTAATTTTTTGATTTTTTATTCTATTTTTACCAAACCAAGCCAGCCATGAGAGGAATTCGTGGCATCACTAGACAACGCCTTATAAATTATCTATTCAGCAGGGGGCAATTATTTCTCTTGGGACATGATCAATAATTAAATATATTATCGTTGGCGTGGAGGCCTAAGAAACTTTATAGAAGAATAGGAGGACATTATTCCTCGTGGGACAGGACAGGATCAATAATTAAATATATTATCATTGGCGTAGAGGCCCAGGAAACTTTATAAAAGATTTAGTAATTTCTTCTCATTGTTATCGTTTTATTTGCAAATTTCTGATAATATTAGATTAATGAGTTGTTTTTAGTGTGATTTTTTGGAAGCTTTTACGGTAGATTTTTCTGGTTTAATAAATCTAAAATCCGACAGGAATTTATTAAAATCGCAAGTTTGATGGGTAACCCCTGCACAATCCAAGTACCCAGGGGGTTTTTCATGGTGTTAAATCCATATAGAGTAAAAAAATCAGTTTAAATAACACAGATCAAGATTTCAACTCAAATTATTCTCCAGAATTCCGGCACTTAAATGTCCAAAAAATCACACTAAAAGCAACTCTTTAAATTAATTTGTAATCTTTTGATAACTATATTAAACCAAAGCTAATGTGACATTATTAGTTGAATTTTTTTTAGAAAGAGAAAACAGTGATTTATTCAGTTATGTTATTTGTCTCGTGTATTTCTCTATAAATAAAGAAAAGGATAGCTTGCATGCTAGGAATTCCTACCTTTCCCAAACTCTTAATACGGACGACAATGGGCCAAACATAGAAAAAAACACCACTGAACTATCATTCATAGTTAACACTACACTTAAACGATGACAATTTGACCTGGGTTTGTTGCTTTCGATATTAAACTTTTGTACCTTTTGGACCTGGTAGTTTCAGAAATTTTCAGAGCTACTATTCTCTATTATGGTTGAAGTATGTTTGAAATGTTATTTATCTACTATTCCCTATTATGGTTGAAGCATGTTTGAAATGTTATTTATCTTTGTAGTGGATTATAGATTCATATTCCGAAGGGGTCGCGTATGTTTATTATTATAAATTTTTAAGTTAAATTTAGAAGGGATTTGGTATGTTTTTTATTATAAATTTTAAAAGTTTAATCACCGTGTCTCAGTTTTATATAATGATCTAATTTGTTTGTTTTGGTATGATTTTAAAATTAAATTATTATAATTATAATATTTTGTTTTTATGATGTTATTTATTTTTGTGAATTGATACAAAATACTTTATCAGTTTATAGTATTTTAAATAAAATTTTCAATTTTATTTTTACTTTCTGTTGCAGCTTCTAAAAATAGCTCTTGCGTTGAGTGGTTAGTGCCTAGGAAAAGATAGCTCTTGGGTTGAGGAGTGGTTAGTGCCTAGGAAATTTTAGTATCTTTTGAAGATAATTCATTGCTTCTTATGAGAGAAATTAAAATTATTTTAAATCTAGTTCAATTACCTTTTCTCAGAGGTAGATATAGTATATGTAGTAACATGACATGATTCCCAAGAATAAATGTTTCAAGTCTGGTGGCCGACACACAAATAATGCAGCTTTAATTTGTTGTTGTCGTAAAGATGGCAAGGAGAAATATAATGGAGGAACCTAGTGCAGAGCGTTGGATAAACACATAATCCTATGCAACAAATCCCAGTGTAATTATGAAAGAATAAGGAAATGGAATGTAGAAATTATGGAACGCATTTTAAGGTTTCGAGCTCAATATTTAATGGGTATATTCTATTACAATATAACATGGTAAATATGTAACCTCTCATGTATTGTCCGCTACAATATAACATAATAGATCCATGATTTATAAGTAAATTCAACAACTACTACTTACACAATTTCTAAGGAAGAGAAACACATATGAAATGACATACAAAGGAAGAACATGTACTACATATCCCAAATGCTTGGAATCATCATAGCTTCTTTATTAATCTTCTAGAAAGAAAACAAATCACAGCCCTAAACAAGCGAAATTTTCCAAAGAAACAATAACAACCTCAAGAATAAGAAATTAGAAAAACATTTGGAACCTCATATGAAAATAGAGTTTAGAACTTGTGAACACGAACTTTGGAACCTTTGACAGCATAATTAGGGAACCTTTTTAATGAGTTTCTTCCCTCCTTTTATAAGGAGAATCAGAGAAAAACAACTTACAAAACATCTTCAAATGTTACAGTTATGTGGTCGAAGTAGCTGTCTGAGCATGAAAAATGTCTTAATGATTACAAAACAGATCTGATTCTCTTCTTGAAAATGCAAAAAATTACAAAATAACAAAACATGAGAAACGTGTGTCGTGATAAACAGAACAAAATATCTCCATTTTGATTCCTCTAATTTCCTTCGACAGACTCATTCTCCAATGTCTGGATTAGTGGTGGGTTGATGATCTGGCCATAATTCTATTATGATTTTCCCTCACGATTTTCAACGAGTTTTCCTATCACTTTCTCCCTTTAACATCTTTAAACTTCCCCTCTTAGAACTAGTCATGATAAGGCGTGGTGGCATTGAAGGTGCCTCGTGATCTAGTTGTTGAGCTATCCATCCCTTTATTTTATCTCTAGTACGCTATCAAAGTAATACATCTCTTAACACTTCCATGGTGCAATTTCAGAGCCGAGGCACATCATAACTTTAATTAAAATTTTGTTATGAAACTCCAAAGTACCAATGCCTTGAGCCTTCCCGTGCTTAGCTCCTTATCGCAATTCTACCATATAACCAATTATCATGATTAGTGGCTTGGGAACTTGGGTGCTTAAGCCTTTGGGCTCCTATTGAGGACTTGTCTCCCTTTATATTTGTTCTTCCACCCTTGGTTCCTTTAATTCTCCCACAACCGGGTGCCACTAACACATTAAAACTCCTCATTATCGTAACCTTTTTAAAATGAAATTAGAATAGTGCTCTGATATCTCTTTGCTTTGATATTACTTCATAGCACTTAGGTGCTCTGCCCACCCTAAGCCCTCAGTGCTTTTGAGTTCTCGTGACACAATGCCACATAACATCGAAGCCCCATTATCATAACTTGTTTGAGCTGGAAATTAAACCAAAGTTACGATGTCTCCCTTTTTTGATGGTCTCCATAGTACTTTGACACTCGACCTTGGTCAAGGCCCTTGGTTTTTTGGGTCTTCGAAACCAAACACCAAAAACCCATCGAAAATGCTCTCATCACGATCTTTTCAAAAATGCAATTTCAAAAAGGGTTTTGAGATTTTTGACCTCCGATATTCAACATACAACTTGTGTGCTCCACCTTTTCTACACCCTTGGTCCCCCGATCCCTCATGACCAAGTGCTAACAACATCAGAGCCCATCCATTAGATCAGAATTTTTATAAAACAATTTAAACATGGGGTTACAAAATCTCTTTCCTTCAAGTTTCTGACTTCTGAAATGATGTCACACTGACATCATCATCTCCACATGGAGCCTCCTTGGTACTGACACATGTCACCTAGGCTTTCCCCATTAGGCCGTGAAAAATGTTGAAATCAATTACCAGATGTCCACCATATGACCAGATCACGTTGACATCATTTGCCTTGTCAACTCCTCAGGGCCAATTATTTTCTTCCATGTGTACCATCTCAAGAAGAGAGAAAGGGTTCCTGGGGTCCTCGAATTTTCAACGTTTTCCTTTGTTTTTCTCCTGTACAACGATGTTGATACTTATAAGGAATTATATTCTTAAAGGGTTCTGAGGTCTCGATGTCCCAAAATGACTGACCCTTCGAGATTCAGGTTTCGATGTGCCCTATGCTCTATTTTCCAGCCTTTTGGTATCGGACCCCAATATACCTTCCTTCCCATTCTTTCGATATCTAGTTCCAATGTGATCGATTCCTGAATTTTGGCACTCCCATTTTCATTTCTTCCTTACATATTTTGAAAGTTTCTTTTTTGGCTCTCATCTGAATTCTAGCCCCTGAAATTTTGGGTTTTCCATCTAATATCATCCCTCAATATGCTGAGCCCTCTCCGAAATGGTCATTCGATGTGCTACCTTTCCCTTTTTATTTCCTTTTGAATGACCAAGACTACACCTATTCCTTGTTGTATCATGGATGGAAAACAAGACCATTCGACAAAAATAAAAGAAATTATTATATATGCAACATCGACTCTAATTGGGGATAATGTATTGCAAGCAATGCATTGAGAACCGTCAGATTTGTGTCTTATATCTATTGTGCATGGAGTCATTTTATTCAAGTACATAAAAATAAAAAACAAAAACATTAAGAACTTAAATAATTATTGGTATGTACAATGGCTCATCGGATATACAATGGATGAAAATGGGCCTCTTTAATGCTAGAAATAAAGTTTGAGAAGCATTCCATTCACAGGTAATTCAAGCACCTCACCATCCAAATTTATAGTAAGAAGGCGTTGTTTCCCTTTGCTTCAGAAATATTGAAGGGTCCAAAACATAAGGGATCTAAATTCCCATGTTTTCCTTTGTCCTCTCTTTTGACATCCTGTCAAAGTACCAAATCTCCTCGTTGCAGGGACCTATCCCTTGCTTTTCTATCAAAGATATATATCATTCTTTTCTGATAATTGATCAAATTCCGATTTACATGTTCCCTGCTTTCTTGAAGTTCTACCAGCTGATTAATCCTCCTACATAGAGAATCTGTCTCCTCCTCAACATCTTGTATAATTTTAACTACTGGCATTTCTATTTAAATAGTGAAAATTGCAGCTTTCCCATACACTAATTCAAACAGATATTTCCCAATGGACCTCTTGGTTGTAACCCTATTAGCCCAAATGGAAAAATTCAGCTGTGAATCCTAGTTCTTCTGATTTTCTTATTATCTTCCTTAGAATCCTTACTAAGGTTTTATTATAGGATTCATCTAATCCATTTCCTTGTGGTTAATAGGTAGTGGAATTACCTACTATAATGTTGTACTTTTTGCAAAAATCAATAAATTTGGTTGACTTGAAAACCTAAGCATTTTCAATGACGATTTTCTTTGGGCAACCAAACTTGGCGTGGATGTTTTCCTCCTTGAACTTGATGACTACTACATGAGTCACATTTCTAGCTAGGGTAGCTTCCACCCACTTGGTGAAATAATCAGTGGTTGTGAGTATCCATTTGTGTTGGCCACTGAAAGGTGGATGTATTTCTACAATGATGTCTAATCGCCATTGCCTAAAATGTTCTTCTAAAAAAACTGGGATTAAAGGAAGGGGATCCTGTTGGAAATAATACTGAGAGGGGGGCAGTGAATCAGTATTATCAAACTCTTATCAATTTATACAGATATTTTCAGATCTGACAATTGAAACTTGCATATACCTTCCAAAATTATAATTTAATTTATTCTTCAGATGTTTGTCATTAATTTGTATGTGAAAACCATAGAATAATGAGCAGGAACACAAAATAGACAGTCACACCAAGGAACACAAGATGTAAGGTGGAAACCCAATGTGGGTGAAAACCACCTGCTACAATATGTCTCTATCTTCTTTCAATTAGAAACTTCTTCTTACAATGATTTTGTACTAGTGCAGTCTTTTACCAGTATGCAGGCTGCAACCTGTAGAGAGCTACAACCCTCTCTCATTTTCCAGCTTCTTCTGGAAGGGAGCTACAACCGCCCTAGCTCTTGTACTAGCTGAAATACTAGTACGTAGGTGTTCACCTACAAAAGGCTACTACCTTTTCTTTCCTTCCAGGGACCATGTTTCATCAATTTTCAAACTAGATCCAAAACATCATGTACATGTGCATCACCCAATCTCCTTTAAACAAATAACTTCTTAGAATGCAATAACCAGAAAATAACACCAGTAACCAGACACCAATTTAAACCTAGATCTCTACAAAAACAGATAAAAGATAGCTAAAATATATTTCAAGAAAGGTCTGCAACTTCACCGAGGGAAACCTGCGGATATCTGCACTTCTACTGTGATGAGTCTGTGCAACTCCACACCTACTTCTTCTCTAGTTCTGCGCACCTCCGCACTGCGTCGTTGCCGCTCTCTTCAGTAGATCTAACTTATAATGATCCGGTTTCTCCTTGATTCATATTCAACTATGTCTCACCAATCGATTATCAAAAATTCAGATCTTGCTCTTCTTAAGATTTTCAACACTTGTGATTAGCCAAATGATCCCCTTTCCTTTTTATAGGCTAGGCCTCACTCAAAACCATGGACCAAAACCATTGAGAAACAATAGCATAGACCCAATACTTGGGTTCAATTCTTTTGGATGCAATACCATGGACCAAAACCATAGGATAAAAAACTGTCAGACTAATACCATGAACCAACAATAAGATTTCCCATGTGTGTGCGCTTTTCTCTACATGAAAGGAACTTTTGTCTGCATGAAAGTGCGTGAACTTTTCTCTGCATGAAAGGAACTTTTTTCTGCATGAAAGTGCGTGAACTTTGCTGCACTATAATTTATCATCTGAGATGCGTGGGTTGCTGTCAAGTACAACATATGTATCATAATGCCAACAATGTCCCCCTTTGGACTTGATGGCAACAAAAACCAATTATTTTCCTGCTTTGACATCAAGGGCAAAGGGGCAGACTACCATACTCCCCCTGAGTACCTACGGAAAACTCTAAATGAGCTCCCCCTTTGTATATGCTCTGTGTTGAAATGTTGTCTGCAAAAAGATGTTCTACAAGAAAGAACATGAATCCATACATGATAAGTAACCTTCCTATCATTAAGACTCATACATACATCCATCTCCCATCCAAGTGGGAATACACTAGACAAACAAAACTTATTCATCCAAGGCATAGTGGGGAAACCAAAATAGGCCGTTACATGACCTTGATATGAAAAGAAGTACATGACATAGAGACGAGAACAACTATTAGCAAAATCAACCTTCAGACCAGCACACATTGATCTACTCCACCAGAAAACTCTTAAGAAATCAAACCAAGGACTTCTAAGATAATGCCAACAATGTGTCATTAGAAGAATATATGCTCCCCCTAAACCTATGCCAGATGATCTCTGATAGACCCATTTTGACCCACATAGACTGGAAAATATACATGTATCCACCTGTGTACAATTGACAAGATTCAACAGCAGGATGATGTATCAACAACCCCCAGCTTCTGTCTGAGGTATTCAAATGTCTCCTTGGGCAATGGTTTGGTGAGTATATCAGCAACTTGTTCCTTGGAGGGAACATACTCCAATTTGACCTTTTGTTCCAGCACTTGTTCCCGGAGAAAATAATACTTGATTGGTATGTGCTTGGTCTTTGAATGCATGCCTGGGTTCTTTGAAATGCTGATTGCACTTGTATTATCACATAACATGGAGATAGGTGGAGTACAAGTGATTTGAAAATCCTGCAAAGTTTGCATCATCCAAAGGAGTTGTGTGCAACAAGATGCAGTAGCCACATATTCTGCTTCAACTGTAGATAAAGCAGTTGAACTCTGTTTCTTGCTGAACCAAGATACTAATCTGGAACCCATAAAGAATGCACCACCACTAGTGCTTTTTCTGTCATCCACTCTTCCAGCCTAATTTGCATCTGTATAAGCATGAAGAGTGAGATCCACATCTCTAGGATACCATAGACTATAGTTTTGAGTTCCTTGAAGATACTTGAAAATTCTCTTTACTGCCTGAAGATGAGTTTCCTTTGGATTTTCCTGAAATCTTCCAACTATTCCCACTGCATGCATGATGTCTGGTTGGTTCCTATTAGATAGAGAAGACTACCAATCATAGATCTATAGGTTGGTGTATGCACTTCTGCCAAGTCATCATTTGCGCTGAGGCTGCATCCTGTCACCATCGGGGTACATACAGGTTTCGAATCCTCCATCCCATTTTTCTTCTAGATCTGCTTGAGGTACTTGGTTTGAGATAAAAGGATATCACCTTCATTTTTTTGGATTTGTAAACCAAGAAAATATGTCACCTCTCCAATCAAGGACATTTCGGATTCTTTTTGCATCACCAAGGCAAAATTTTGGCTTATAGCTTCTTCCTTGCTGCCAAATATGATATCATCGACATACACAACAAGTATTAGCAATTTGTCATTTTCAATTTTTATATAAAGATTGCTATCTGTCGATCCTTTTGAAAAACCTTGTTGATGAAGGTATTTGTCCAGACGATAGTACCAAGCCCTT